>NW_012192835.1:540802-554514 GCF_000504015.1 Erythranthe guttata
AGTAGAGAAGTACTGAGCTGTATATATATCGAGATATTGGGATGGCTCAAAAACATTAGGTCATGGGCTTGTAACCCATTGGGCCCTTATTACTCGAAGCCCATCTCGATTGGTCTGACTGGTCTGAATTGGTGCGGCCGAACCAATGCAAACCATTCGGCTCAACTCGAAATGGTGCAACCACTCCCAATTGGCTCAACTCGAAATGGTGCAACCATTCAAACAAAAGGTACCTTTTTGCTCCAAAGGACACTACTTTTCGAACCTTATAAATAGACCATAACTTTCCCAAAATTCCTCACTTCAATCAAAAAACAAGCCTACTACATATTAAGCCTACCCTTCACAGATTCTCTCGAAAAGTTCTACACAAAGTACAGTTCGTCGTACTTGGGATTTGGAGTGCTCCTATTCCAAGTTTAGCCGTTGTATCTTGGGAGACGATTTCCATTTAATCCGTTAGCACCGTTGCGGGGAAATTTCGTCTTAAGGACAGAGTCAACTCGCCTCGGCTAATCTTTCCGTATTTTCACTAATTAATTTGTTCAACCAATTTACTAAATTCACTACCCGTTTTATGTATCGGGAACAACAGTCATCATGTCATAAGACTAGTGACTTTATCCGTCCATTATCTTTGTACAACTTTATAAATTCACTTTTAGGTAGGATTTGAACTAGGGAAAAATGATTTGTCTACCATAATAGTATTTTTCTTCACAAAAATAACAAGATAAGATAGGTCTACACCATAATTAATGAGTGTGTTGAATCTCTGCCATATCTGGTAGAGCTCGTGCCACCATCTATAATACACATAAAGAGTTATATTTGAAGGCAGCGGATATATGCAAGCCCATTTTTTTCTTTATTCAAACACACGTAAAATGATTCATCAGTTCAAGACCATAAATTAACCTAATTTTCTTATATAAGATCAAGAGGACGAATATGCCCTCATCTACATTGTTTCTTATAAATTAGCATGCCAGCGCCGATGTTGTCGAAAAAATAGGTATTTCGATTTTTGTTACAAAAGTCGGCATGTGGTTACCGATTTTTGTAACAAAATTCGGTCTGTAAATACCGATTTCTGGTATTTGCGACTTTTTTTTCCCAACAAAAAAAAACGGCACATAAGCTAAAATAAACGGTTAAAATATGCACCATTGCGTTCTCCACCATCTACTTGTTTTTTGACTCCATTGTGAATATTTGGTGTGTAGGGTTCTTGGTGGCTTTATGAAGAAGAATAAGAAGAAGAAGGAGATTTTTAAATTGTGAAATAATGCATGGATTTGGAGGTTTATGTATTTTATTTGGTCTTGCACAAAGAAAATGTTTTTTTTTTTCTTTTTATGTTTTTTTGTTTTTAGTTTGGTCATGAATTTCATTATAGGTATAAATTAGTATTTTCATGTTGTAAGTTAGGGGTTTGAACGAGCCGAGCTCGCCTCTTTCGGCAAGCTCGAGCTCGAGCTTGAGTTTATTTTGTTGAACTCGAGCTCGAGCTTGAGCTCGTCGAGTTCGTTCTTTTTTTGCTCGAGCTCGAGCTTGTGCCATTTTGTCGAGCTCGAGCTCGAGCCCAAGCTCATTTTCTTGTTTTTTTTAATATTTTTTAATTATTTTTTTATTATTATTAAAAAATATTTAAAAAAAGTTTTTAAAAAGTACAAAATAAAACAATAAATTGTAATTATATATATATTTTTAATATTTATATCTTATTTTTATTTATCTATAATATTTTATATTATCATACCTTATTTAAATAAAAAATAATATATAAAAAAAATCAAAATAATAAATAAGGCTTGTGAGCTCATGAACAACTAAAAAGGCTCGAGTTCGGCTCGTCAAAAAGCTCGAGCTCAAAAAACTCGAGTCCGGGTTCGAGCATTTTTTGAACCGCTCATCGAGCTCACGAGTCGGCTTGACTCGTTTACCAACCCTATTGTAGGTCTTGAACAAAGAAATTTATAGATTTGCACATATCCGCCCCCTTATCTGAATTTGAGAACAAGTTATTATATGACGATATGATCGGTAGAAGCAAATTGCAACCTTCATCTCAACGTAATAGCACATGCATTGACCGATGACGCAATGAAAATATGTAATTAAAAAAATATATATATTGGCTTTATTAACAGAGAAATTTCAGAAAATAATAATATCAAAAAAGGTATCGCAGGAAAAGGAAAAAATAAATAATAGAAGATGAAAACAAACAAAAATTAAAGGGTAAATTACAGCCACACCCCTAAGGTATGCTTAAATAACTTTAAGGTCCCTGTAGTATGGATAATTACGCTCACCCCCCTAAAACATAGTTAGAAACTCAGGGTTCTAACGAACTATTACTTTTAGCTAGTGGTGGAGACAACATAGAGTTAGGGGGTGATATGATTCTCCCAAGATTTCTAAAATCACCCATAATTATTTGTTGTCTCCACCACTTGCTGAAACTAATAGTCCATTAGAATTCTATCGGAATAACATATTCAATGCATTATCCCATTAGAGCTTCTAACTATGTTTTAGGGGGTGAATGTAATTATCGATAACACGGGGACCTTAAAGTTATTTAAGCATACCTCAGGGGTGTGTTGTGTAATTTACCCAAAATTAAAATAAAGGCCTTTTTTCGTCGGCAATTTATCAAAGCAAATGCAAACGAATCGTATGTTTTGAAAAAGCAGAGCTACTGCATCATCAGATATGAGTATGAGCATCACTTTCCCCTTTTCTTGTCGTTCACACTCACACAACACAACTCTGCACCACCCAATTTCATATGCATTTCATCTCGAAACCCTCAAACCTACTATCAAGATTTTGATTCATCCTCAATTTGGTAAAACCTCCGATTCTTTCTCACTTAGCAGCTACCGAATCCGATTACCCGCAATTCATTCCGCCGCCGGAGATGCTGCCTCCGTCACTCCTCCGGCGAATTCCCTCCGGCAGCTTCTGGCCTCTCCCGGAATTCACCTCGGCCCGGCTTGCTTCGACGCCCTCAGCGCGAAGCTTGTTGAAAGAGCTGGTTTTGATTTCTGCTTCACCACTGGATTCGGAATATCAGCCGCCCGATTGGGTTTGCCGGACACTGGATTTATATCCTACGGAGAGATGGTGGATCAAGGCCGGCAAATCACGGAATCTGTCTCCATTCCGATCATCGGCGATGGAGATAACGGTTACGGTAATCCGATGAATGTCAAGAGAACTGTCAGAGGTTATATTAAAGCTGGCTTCGCCGGAATCATTCTTGAAGATCAGGTTTTTTTTTATTTCATTGAAACTTGTTATTGTAGTCATCAAATTAAAGAATCATAGTAGGAAGTAGGATCAATATTTATTAATTACAGCAGCACCTCGATAAATTAATAACCTGCTAAATTTATAAGATAATACACATTCGAAAATTTTAAGAAGTCCCATAAACATATAAATTAATAATGCATAAAAATAATTCTTAAATTACATAGTACAGTGCATATTTTATAGATCGATGAAGGTTTAATAAAACATGATTTAATCGTCGTGTGTTTCGTGTTGAAGTTCACATCACCCCATCAATCTCGTCCCTCACTTTTTTTTTTAACATGTTTAGAACTTCTAGTATAATTTTCTCATAAGTCTTAACTCAACAAAAAAATTGTTCAATATCATTGGTGCTTTAAGAACTTCTGTTCAGAAACGGACCCTGTAGTACATTGGACTAATGGTACAATAAATAATGTATACGTAAAAAAAAAATTAAAAATATGTAATTGTTGAAAATAATAATAAAAATAATTTCATAAATTAATAAGTTATTGATTAATGTATAAATTAATAATTATTAATTTATCGATAAGTTAATATTTCGTTAAATTAATAGAATTTTGATGGTCCCAACTGTATTAATTTATAGAGGTTTAACTGTAAGAAGAAAAAAAAAATTTATCAGGTATCCCCGAAAGCATGTGGTCATACGCAAGGGCGGAAAGTCGTGTCGAGAGAGGAAGCGATTATGAGAATCAAAGCAGCTGTCGATGCTCGTAAAGAGAGTGGTTCGGACATTGTGATTGTTGCAAGAACCGATTCTCGACAGGCTGTGTCTTTAGAGGAGTCGCTTTGGAGGGCGCGCGCTTTTGCCGAAGCGGGAGCTGATGTTTTGTTTATCGATGCTCTTGCTTCGAAAGAAGAGATGGAGGCATTTTGTCGAGTGTGTCCGCTGGTTCCGAAAATGGCGAATATGCTTGAAGGAGGGGGGAGGACCCCCATACTCAGTCCTATTGAGCTGGATGATGTTGGATACAAGATCGTGGCGTATCCGCTTTCTTTGTTGGGAGTGTCCATTCGTGCAATGCAGGATGCTTTGTTGGCTATTAAAGGAGGTCGAATGCCTTCTCCTGGAAGCATGCCGTCTTTTGATGAAATGAAGGAGATCTTGGGTTTTAATGCTTACTATGAAGAGGAGATGCAGTACAGCACGAAAACCAGTCAACCTCGTCTTGAAAGAGGTTATTACCCTGCAAGTAACTCGTAGGGCTCTGTTTGGTTCGTGGATTTTGAAACTGATGAAAATAAAAAACGCCAAAAGCAAATGAAAACAAAGAATTTGAAAATTTGGTGTATGTTTTGTTCGATGGGAAAAAAGTGATACAAATGATTTGTGGAAAATCGCTTTCCTTAGTTTTGATTGGTAGTTAAGAAAACCGAGTAAAATGTCAAAATGAATTATTTCGTATTTTTTTTATCTTTCAATGAAGGGTTAAAATGATTTTTTTTAGAACTTGAGAGAGAATAGGGAGATGGAAAGATAGGTGAGAAAGTAGATGGAGAACATAAGAGGGAGAAGGAAAGAGGTCGAAACGATCCTCAAATTTTACTTTGGATTTTCCTCGCTTTTTTTATTATTATTTTTTTTTGGAAGAAAACTCATTTTTCCGGTTTTAGTGTAATGTTTTTTCGCACGTTTTCCTCTAACTTACTTTGCCTAACAATTTACCTTGCTACCAAACATGAAAATCAATTTACCTAATATTTCCACCTTCTTACTTTTCATTTTGCTTGAACCAAACAGAGCCTTATGGTAAACAAGAAGACACTAAAGATACTGCCCCAAGTGCACAAGATACTGTGGTGGAGGTAGTGACCCCCGAAGTATACAACGGTGAATATGGTCGAAACAGTTCTTTCTCCGGCATTTGGTCGCGAAAGCTGAGAGTGAAAATAACTGGACGAGATGGATTTGAAAAACTCGATATACGGATACCTGCTGGTTTTCTTGAAGGGGTGACGAATATAGTGCCGGCATTGGTGGGTGTAAACATCAAGGCTTTGTTGGATGATGCAGATCTTGAAGCGGGAGGGAAGCAGTTAATTGATTTTAATGATACAATGGGGGATAGAATTCAAGTGTTTTTGGAATAGATGAAGATCGTGATAAAGCTACAAACTTTTTGTGGCAAGTCCGTCTTTTTACGTGCATGTATCCGAGTATTATTACGACGACGAAAACTAATTTGCATGGAAGATTGCGATTTTATGGATATGATGCTCCGAGATTGTATGTGTTTTCTGCATTTATAACAAGCATCTTCTTGCGGGTTAAACGTGTTGCTGAGTACATTCATATCGGATTTATTGAATTGTATAATATTATATGTAAGGCTCTGTTTGTTTGACAAGATAAACAAATCCCGATTTTATAAGACAAGAAGAATAATCTAAAGCTTCCATTTATAAAGATACAAAGGTAGTGGAAACTGGAAACGATTATCTTCACAATATCCTTCTATCAAGTAAACAAGGTATGTGCGAACCCTCGGGTTTACGACAATATATTCTTCCGGCAGCTTTGATATACAAACAGCTCCAGAAATATAATGCTTTTTGTTATTATAAAAGCTGTAACAAAAGGAAACAGCTAATTCTTGTCCCGGGAAAAAAGGGAACAACAATTTAAAAAAAAGACGATCAAATATAATTTGAGTGGCTCAAACAAGACCCCTCTGTTTGAAGACTTCAAGCATTGCAGTGCCTATTTTGGCAGGCGACTCAACCACAGTAACGCCAGCTTCTCTCAGGGTCTTGATTTTGTCTTGTGCAGTACCCTTCCCTCCTGATACGATAGCTACAAATTCGAGCAAAATTACATCAATTCTACTGCTTAAATAACATTTTAGTAAAGAAAAGAAAAATAAGCTGGTATGACATAAAAGGCACACTCGTGGGTAATTATATCAAATAATGACCGCTACATATCACATTAAATGCAATCACAAGTCTTCTTAATCCTATCATTCTTTTTTTCTGTAGTGAGCTCAAGAGAGATTCCCAACTTAAAAATTTATACCTTGCCAATTAAGTGAATATGGTGGCTAACAACTCAAAAAGAAAAATTAGGTTAGTTAATACACCTGTTAATCATCAAATTGCCATCTATAGAACCAACAGATGTGCAGAACAACTTCAAATATTTACATAAACAAACTGCTACTCGTAAAAAGGTCAGCGTTGTTGAGCATTTAACGAATTTCTATGTGGCTCAAGGACAATATCCTTCGACTTTATCAGTGAGAAGAATTAGTGGAGGACCTAAAACATACTAAATTGTGCAGTTTTCCTCTCCTCATTAACAAAATCACTAAGTAGGAATTTTCCGGTGCACTGTGTATGTTCATGTGTATTGGTATATGCTATGTAGAGATTACAGTTTGTACAGTTAACAACTCTTTTTTCTAAATTTTCAAGCCAAGTATAGTTTCCAAATGAACAGTTTTCAATCTCAAAGACTGATGCTCTAACATAAGTTAAAGCTTCAAGAACCATTATTGCAAATTGGACATGTCTAAAAAATTTTAAATATCTCACCGTTCTTAGTTTTACGTGTCCTAACAAAAAAAAAATCAAATTTCTGGTAACATTATATAGAAATTCAGTAATTCTATTTTTGTTTGGAAAGATCATGCATAGAAATATTATGACATCGGTGAAACAAAAATTCTCAAATTGCAGTAAGTGATTAACAAGAAAATTACAGTCAAATCGGGGAAAATTAGAACACCGCAAACTATGAGATTCTACTAAAAAATCAGATATTCTCCCGGCATTTTCATTTGACAAAGACATGGAAGACCAAATATATGATATGAAAGGAGTTGATATTAAAAAAAAAAATTCATTGCATATCTAAAGCAGAACGCATAGTTATTATATACCAACCAAAGAACAAAAAAATAAGGTCCAAGATTTCATCTGACATGTATAATTTCTCTGAATTCATTAGGAATGAGAATGAGATAAGAAAACTAAACACTGTACCTCCTGCGTGGCCCATTCTTCGGCCAGGTGGAGCGGTGAGTCCAGCAATAAAAGCTACAATTGGCTTCTCAGTTCCACTTTCCTGTTAAGTTGAACAAAAAAGGGAAAGGTAATTCAAATACGTCAAATTGAAACAGACGATACATTATCAAAACTCCAAAACCTTTAAAAATGAGGGATTTAAGTGAAGGGGCCAGGAAAGTTAACATATTTAATCCAAACAAACAATCATCAGAAGGTAATGCATTGTTTACTCTGGTCACAATTAAAGGCTTCAAGAAGATTGTGGAACTTCTCGAGAGACATTCTAAGAACAGGATGGATGTCCCGTCACACATTGCTTACACACAAAATCTAGGAGGAAAGAATTCACTGGGATTTCAAGGGTTTAGAACAGTCATTTGAGTGAACGAGGCATTATTATATTTCCCTTTCCATCATTCTGAAAAATATTGTTTCATGTACAGAGTACTGAAACAATCTTATTCATTATTTATAATATTGATACGGATTGATACTTATTCTTGTTTCCTTTGTATTTTTCTCAAGATAGTGCATAGGATAATTGCATGTCTTCTCATGACCTTCAAGCCGGCCAATTCTTTCACAAAATTAAAAACAAATGTTGCATAAATATCTACTCGTACATATATTTATCTTACAAAGCTATACAAAAAACAATTCATCTTCTATGCGTTAAGCGTGAAGAGAGCCAAGAAAACAATAAACCATAAGCGATTTCATGTTTATGGCCTACCCAACACTAGACAAAAAATAGAAATATCAACAGCACCTTCTCCTTCTCATCAATACTATTGTTTCCAAAGTAACGACGACTTTTTAACCCTATGCTTCAAGGAAAAACCGAACAGCTCACTTTGCCGAATATGATAATGCGAACCAACCACACAAAGACTTTTGTCTGAACCTCTTACTTTCACACTACTGCCCTCTACCCATCTTGGAATTATATACATCAATCACTATGTAAACCCAAAAGCAAGCCCAATACAAAATTTATCTAATCTAGGAGCATTTCTTCACACACCACAAATCGACCAAAATTATTTTTTAGTCAAAAGAATAATGATACCTCAGTAAAATGCAAATACTACTAAGAATAAGGTGTGCAACTCAAGATATAAGAAAACATCCAGTTAGGACACGCTGTACATTCATTTTTCGTGCAACTGTGAGGACAATATATACCTTTATAAGGGCTGCAGCATCCTCTTCTGCTGTGCCACCTATCTCACCAATCAGAACGATACCTAAAATGTGAAATTCAAATAGATTAAGCAATAGTATCTCAGACGTTGAGCAGTATGAATTAGGTGAAATTTTAACCAATTTCCCCACTGATAGAAAACTTCTAAATCATATTAGACAAAAATACTGATCGTTTGCATTCAAATTATGGCTACCTTCCAGTAAAAATAAATTTAGGATAAGTTTCACAGTTTACTATTGAGGTTTGGCCTATTTAAACCAACCAAAAAAAACAGTTAAGTTTTTAATCACAAATACGAAAATACCCCATTATCATTTGCTTTCAATTTGCAAATTCCTTACAATGAGAGGGGGGGGGGGGGGTTCAAATTTTTTAAGTTAGTTGGATTTTTTTGTTATTACGCTAAACCTCAATGGAGTGTATTTAAATCACCCGTAAATCTATTATAAGTAAAAACTCTATAAAGTAGCAGAGTCATTCAAGTGTGACATTACAACGCGCATATACTTCTACCTGCAGTTTCGTACTAGTCACTGTAATAGGTTCTGAAACATGGATGATTGAGCACAAGCATATCCAGAAAAAGTTAAATTTTAGGAAAAATAGCATCACTTGCGGAAGCACAACAGGAAACAAAACTATAACATTATACCTGTCAATATTTCATAGAATGAAGCATACAGACACATATCATATTACTTATATCAGGGGTCTAATGCCTTGCTGGACCTCATTATTAGATAAACTCTGCATTTAGAGTGAGACGGAAAGAGGTTTATTCAATATCTAAATTGTTCACATCGGAAACTGAACATGGTTCAGAAAGTCTTGGTGAACAAAAAATGACTGAGAAAGTCTTATGCAAGATAGATCTCTTGTTATAAGTACTCCCAATAAAAGGAATGTGTTCCGGGAATTCTTGTTTGCTATTTGCAGTTTTTAATTTCATGTTTGATTATTAACCAATGCCTAATAAGTTTTCTATCTAGATATGATATAAGACAAGGCCAAGCGGCTGTGAAGTTCCTTACTTCTTTTTGGCGCCTCCCAACACACATAATAATGTCCAATGGTATTTGAGTGTTTCAAGAAACTGAAAGGGGATATGTCGAGGGCAAGATTTTAATGTAACTTCAAATTCATACGTGAATTTATGTATCTTCTGCCCAATTTCATCAAGCTAAAGAGAGAATATATCCTAGTAGTCTTACTAAAATATGAATAAGAACTGAAGTATAAGAATTAACATCTAATTTTCACATATAACTGTCACCTCAGTTACAATCTATACATCGTCATCTCAGGAGATAGATAGAAAATGAGAATGAAATTAGTCACACAATGTACCTTCTGTCTGTGGATCCACAAGAAACTTCCTTAAGCAATCGACAAAATTTGTTCCATTGAAAGGATCCCCACCAATTCCCACACATGTAGACTGCCCAAGGCCAACAGCAGTTGTTTGGAAAACCTAGGAAATACATGATATAAAATAATGTTATCCACAGTTTCAACAATATATAATTGGGCAAACCATCACCTCATAATTCTCATGCCGAACGAATAAATTTATGCTGCAAAAAGACCAAAGTTCTAGTCACTGTTTACTGATTATTAGTTGTCAAGGTCGAGCTAAAACTGGATTCAGTTATTCCTTATATATTACATGTTACAGAACTTTTGCTACATCAATGAAACTTCTGATTTTGGGCTTGAAAAAGTAAGAGAAACAATGCATGAAGAGTTGGATATTACGCTTTTAACAATCATACCAAAAGGCCAGAGCTTTGAATCTCCCACAAGCCTGGCTTGATAATATAAAATTTACTATTCTACTTTAATTCAAAGACTTGCTAATTTTCAAAACTTTTATGATTTAACTTCAAAAACTCGTCCAACGAAAAATGATACCCACCGCTTCATAAGTCAATGTACCAGATCGTGATACAATTCCAATACGTCCTGGTTTGTGAATGTATCCAGGCATAATTCCAATTTTACACTCTCCTGGCTTGATAATGCCAGGACAATTTGGGCCGATTAGCCGGGTTTTGGACTGCTGATTAAGAGCAGCTTTCACACGAACCTGCAATCGGAAATGGGACTCTTAAGAAAACGAACACCAACAAGTAAATACGGAAATATTGTGAGCAGCACCAATTTTCAGCTCTAATGCAGGGAGGTTGCTAGGATATTATGTAATATTAATACAATTATGACATAATCAAACAAGCTTGGAAAATGATCGGCATAAAAATGCTGTTCTGGGACATCATTCATGTTTGATTCAGGCTTCTAATGTTGTATATGCAACAATTAGAACCCTACAGAGATTAACATCGCAATGATCTGATAAATAATTAACGTCATTAGTTCCGCAAAATTTAGGCAAGTCGCAGATAAGCTTGTATATTTGAAATTATCAAGAAGCACCAAACACACCGAGATAACCTGTAGATAAAAGCACTTACGTAAACATATCACAGTTTCTGTGTGCAATTGTTAAAAAACAAAAAAAACTATTCATCCAAGGTTCAAACAATTTCATGCAAAATGCAATTTCTGGTTACAAATAACAGGAATCAACCTTAAGTGTTAGACAGAAGGGTAAAGTTCCATCTGCCAACTTAATCCAGACATAAGATCATGTTGGAAGATTCTTTGTGTTAGTCTATTAACTTAATTAGAGGAAAGTGACTTTTAATTCTCGTAAAACAGTTGAGGAATAATTCATGTGCTAAACTAAAAACTTAAAAAGATTATTAACATGTAAACGAAAATCATTTTTTTTAAGTGCACGGAAGGATATCACTTTTGACTAATCTGGCTAACACTGAACTTGGTAAAATGTAATGGTCAAATAATTGAAAATTGAGATTGTTCGGGAATTGACATTGAACCTAAGTTGTATTTAACTATTGCAATTCCATAAAAATTAACAAGAAAAAACTGCATCAATCGAAACATAGGTTCCAGAATGATCTTGATTCATTGTTGAAGAAAAGACAAATAGCAGCTAAATAAATGTGTTACCATGTCATGCTGTGGTATTCCCTCCGTGATGCAAACAATCAAATCTAGTTCGGCCTCCAATGATTCCATAATGGCTTTAGCTGCAAAAGGTGGCGGAACATAAATCACTGATGCGTTAGCCTTTGCTTCAGCTTTTGCTTCTGCAACAGAATTGAAGACAGGGAGTCCCAAGTGCTCCGTTCCACCTTTTCCAGGGGTAACACCTCCAACCTATATACGAACGCGTAAATTATATAAGATAGCAAAACTAAATGATATCTGAGGATACTCTTTCTTCCCTTAGGCCTCGTTTGGTTGGGGAGATTACCAATGATTAACTAAATAATTGGACTTTGTTTGATGTTTGGTATCCTCAATAATATGCCGGTTCGACCCGCAAATATTATGTTATCATGGCTTATCTTGCCTTCTAGGCATGTTTTTTTATTGGATCTTCCAAGGTCCAACAATATAATTGAGTTTCATTAGACTATTTAATCTTATCTTGGCTAATTTTATCTTGGCAACCAAACGAGGCCTTAGTATATTGAGCTGGTCAGCTAATGTAGACATCCTTCAATCTATATTTGTTTGAAGCATGTTCATTAGCTTTCTACTGACATTTTTAAGAGGGAGCTATCTTAATCACGATATTCTTAAAGGTTAAAAATCATACAATTTTTTTCACAGGGGTTTGGTAATTTCGGTTGCAGTTTCATCATGGTGATGGGATGAAATCATCTCAGTTTTGAAATAGTCATATTCATATCAATTGAATCAATCTACTACAGCTCTAGATTAAACTCCCAAAAAACGAATCAATGCGCGAAACAGACTTACGGATTACCATTTACAAATTAACGAATGACTCTCGTAATTACAATTACAAAGCATTGATTTAGCATCTTCCCTTGCCAAAATCCGCATAGCACAATGAGCAAAATGAAATGTAAATGGAGAGAGAGAGAGAGAGAGAGAGAGAGAGTACCATCTTGGTTCCGTACTCGATGGCCTGTTCGGTGTGGAAAGTTCGGTGTGGAAAGTGCCATTCTTTCCGGTGATGCCTTGGCAAATGACGCGGGTATTCTTATCAACGAAGACAGCAGGCGGAGGCGGCAGAGATCCGAAATTGCGGTGTTGGTGGAGCTGCTGCTGCTTAGGGCACAACAGCCGCCATGAGAGGTTGCCGATCAGTCTCCTGGCTTGACGGACCATCGATTTGGTTGACTGCTTTTTTCACAGTTGATTTTTTAGGTTTAACTGAAATGGAAGAAAAGTTTGCCTTGGAGGGAGAAAATATATATATATATATATATATATATATATATACAACAATGCTTCTGAATTTTGCTTTGCGAGGAGCACTGTGCTAATAATGGAGTTTTTTCATTAAAGAAAATTTGCCATAAAAAGTGGAAGATTTGTTAAATTACGTAAAAGTCCCTATTGACAATAATTAGCTATAAAGAAAATTAAACTTTTGTTTGCAATTTGCATCCATCATTTCTCAACACCGTTATTTCTATGCTACATATGGTGATTGGGATAGCAATTTTTATCCGATCAGCAGATACCCGTTCCGTCTTGCCCCAAAATTTACGGGTAATGCCCGCCCCACAAATAAATGAGGAGGGTACATGTTCTATTTTTTCTCCCTGAAACGGGTTTGGGACGGGTGCGGGTTTGTGTATACCAGTCCCATAGACACGTCCCGTACCTACCCCGCATGTAATCATATTATCTTTTTATTTTTTATTTATTTATATATTATAATATTTTATTAAACTAAAAATCTTTCCAAATTCTATTTCTTTATTTTTATTTTTTGTTTAAAGTTTCTGGATTCATATTAATGATGGGGATCACTATTTCAAATCCCAACTTTTGCTTACTTGAATACCAAAAAAATAAAAATTAAATAATTAATTGTAAATTACTTTAATACCCTTAATGAAAATTAAAACCAAAAAAATATTACAAATACTATTTTTCTTTCTTAAATACCAAATAATCAAAAACCTTAAAAAACCATTTCCCTCCTCACTCACAAACCCCTCACCTCCTCCACCTCCTTCTTCTCTCTCTCCCAAAAACCCTTCTAAAAAATCTCAATACTAAAGAAATTAAAACCTCACAAAACTATAAAATTGAG
>NW_012192835.1:557059-593867 GCF_000504015.1 Erythranthe guttata
GTGACACTGTGACAGTATATTACATTAATTTACTGGCAGTGACAATATAATTACCGTTAATGACAACACAATTACGGACAACGTTTAGCGGCGGACGTAAAAAAAAAAAAAAAAAAACTTAAAAACACTAAAAAAAGTCAACGCCGCGAGACCGGCGGGTCAATGCCAGAAAAATCCGGCGGCGGAAAAAATAGACCAGAAAAAAAAGTCCGAAAAGTCAACGACAGAAATTCAGGCGGCAAAATTGATTAAACTGGGGTTACAATTAAGAATGTGTGTAAATGGTTGGGGGTAATTTTGTCATATACATGAATTTTTCCTTTATTTGTAATAAATATTAAAGGAATGAGCTTATAGGTGAAAAAGATATAGCTCATAAACCTAGAACAATAAAAATGTTTGGTTAGGGAGTTATGCACAAAAACCCCTTTAAAATATGTGCATGAATATTTTCTTATTCTTTTGGGCAGTGGTATAATTCCACTCCAACTAATTCCCTATATTCATACAATTCACTATTCGTCCACTAATTTTTCTTTTCTTTTTCCTTTTTTGATTTTTTCCTTGCAGTTTTGTATTTATTATTATTTTCTTTCAAGCGCGAATGGCAAAAAGGCCCATCACATGGGACTTAAATGCATTTTGGTCCACAAAAAAAACAGTCTCTCAATTAAACTCATCCCCATGTCTTTAGTCTAAAATACCCTCCATAATATAATTCTTATCAATTCAACTCATTATGCTCTAACTTCCTTAATATTAGACATTGACCCCGGATTTAAACAAATATATCACATTAACCCCCAAATTTTTTTTTCAGAAAATAATTATTTTTCTGAAAAGTTTTTTTTTTCCGGTCAGATTCCGGCGTTGACTTTTTTTTTTTTTTTTTAACTTTTTTTTTCCAGAAATTTTTTTCCGGCCGGTCAACCACCGTTGACCGCCGGTTTCCGGCGTTGACTTTTTTCTTTTTTTTTTTAATTTTTTTTCTTAGAAAAAAAATATTTTAATTAATATTACTGTCTTTGCTACTAAATTACTGTCTCAGACAGTAATATTACTGTTTGGGACAGTAATATTATGAATATTATTTTCCCGAACAGTAATATTGTTAATATTATTGTCTAAGACAGTTAAATTATTGTTGGAGACAGTAATTTAGCAGCCAAGGCAGTAATATTAATTAAAATAATATTTTTTAAGAAAAAAAAATAGAGTCAATTAACAGTTAAATTACTGTCTCCGACAGTTAAATAACTGCTGGAGACAGTAATTTAGCAACGAATACAATAATATTAATTAAAAATATTTTTTTAAGAATAAAAAAGTCAATTAACAGTTAAATTACTATCTCCGACAGTTGAATAACTGCTGGAGACAGTAATTTAGCAACGAATACAGTAATATTAATTAAAATATTTTTGAAGAAAAAAAAAGTCAATTAACAGTTAAATTACTGTTTCCGACAGTTAAATAACTGCCGGAGACAGTAATTTAGCAGCCAAGACAGTAATTTAGCAGCCAAAGACTTCTTCACCCTGAGATTCAGACAAGATTACGATTGAAGTCTGTAATAAACTTAAATACTTATTCTGCCTGAACAACAAAAGAATTGGAGAAATAGTAAAATTAGTAAAGCTCACAAGTCGAAAATGCAAAAATTCACTGCAATGTAAGGTGCGATTCCGATAAGAGAAGGTCCTAGACCATTATAAAATGACGCAAATCTTTCCTCTCTCGTCATGTTTATAGCAACCTGTACAACAAATAAGATAAATTATCTATTCTTCATCTCGTACAGAGAGCCGAAACGGGATTAAATTGTTTTTTTTTTTTTTACCTCTGACATTGTTTTGTATCCAAGTTCAACAGCTAACCTCAATCGAAGGACATCGAGCGGATAGGTAACCTGGGAAAATAACATATAATTGAGATACAATCACTTTTTCGAAAAACAAACAGAGAATTTAGTTCAACGGGACTTTTTAACTTTGTCCCAAATACGTAGGGAAAAAAAAAAAAATGAACGCCGGAAAAAAAATCAGAAAAAAAAAAAGTTTTTCAAAAAAAACTAATAATAAATAAAGTCAATGCCGGAGACCGGCGGTCTCCGGCGGTCAACGGCGGCGGCCGGCGGTCTCCGGTGGTGGCGGGTCAAAATTGGGGTCAAAATTGAAATTATGGTTAAAATTGGTTTATTGATGAAATTTGGCTTAATTGGGGTGTAAATCATGAAATTGAAGTTGAATTGGGTTTCAATGAATTGAGAGTAATTTTGGTATATATAAAGGGATATTCCTTATTTGCAAATAAGTTTGAATGAGTTGGATTTATTTGAAAAATAAAAAAGTTAGATGTCTCTCTTTTAATTAAGAGCCCTTGTCATGGGCCTATTTGCCATTTGCCCTTCTTTCAATTTTCCCTCTCCACTCTAACCCCCACTAACTCCTCATGGCAGAAGTTAGAACCCCATGATCTCAACCCCAATACAATTTTTTACACTATTTAAACTGATGGAAAACTCCAAAGAAAAACACAAATTGTTTTGTTCGTCTTCTTCTTGCTCTTTTTTTTTTTTTTGTCCGTCCTCTTCTTCCTCACCAAGATTTTTCAACATAAGTAATTGTTTTCTACAGGTAAACACTACAATTATTTATTTAGATTTATTTTACATCATATGTTTTAATTTCACAACACATAATACTGCTAATGATTTTGATTTTTTTGTACAACCCAGTCATAATTTTCGTTCACGGTGACTTCCCGTATGTCAGTTTTATGCCTTCACATAATGTTCATCTCTTTGATTGTTGGGTTGACGATGAAATTTTTCATTTTCATAAACCTATTAGTCTATTTATTTTTTTATTTTGTACAAAAAACTGGCTGAAAATATTTCCCTTATTCTAAAATATAAACCTATTATACCAATATTAACCCTTATTCCAACTCTTTTCGTTTTCATAAACCTATTAGCCAATTTTATATTACTTTATTAAATATTTCTCATGTATTTTATTAATTTAATATTAGCCAATTGTTGTAATTTCGGTTTCAAACACTCAAATATATACACTTTTTCTCATACATCTATCTATTGTATAAAAGGAAGATCTTTTGACCCATAACCCTAGTCCTACAACTAGGGGCAATTTTGTCAATAAGTATTTTTTTAATTTAAAATCTCTCCATTTTATGTTCATATTCTTTTGGAGTAGTGTTATAATTTCACATCCAACTAATTCATCTATTCAAGCAATCATCATGGGATGTTTATTGCTTTTGAATTTGAATTAAATTAAAAATGAATAAGAATCCGTAAGATAAAAATTAAAAAAATGTAAAAAATATGGAACAAAAGATTCGAACAAAAAAATTGGATAAATAAAAGTCAATAAATTTATGTAAATATTATAGCAATATAAATGGGCACACCAAATTTGAAATTATGAATTTCTTTAAACATATAAGAAGAATAAATTTAAGAATATTAATTTAAATTTGCGTAAATAAATGTAAAATCGGAAGTAGATCTTTGATTGGTGAAAATAAATAGATAATATCCATAAATAAAAATAAAAAAAATATTTAATTCGTAAAATAATAGGTAATAAATTAATAAAATATATGTAGATAACAAAACAGTTAAAAAAAGATAAGAATATGTATATACATCTTTTCTAGTATAAGTTTGATATGTGTATTTGAAATTTGCATGTAATATGATTTATTTGTAAAAACTGAATTTGTTGGTGAATCTCCCCTTCATATATTATATAGATTTGTTTCAATTATTTGTTAAGTTTATTTTTTGGTAAACCATTTTGTTTTGGGTGTCACCCTAATAATTTTTATAAGGATGGTCCTAAACCGCGAATCATCTGTTATGATATATCGAACATATGGATTGTTGTGTTTACAAGTTTATTTGGTTGATTTACAAATGAAACTTTACTCCTATATATAGATCTAGCTTCGCTAATCGATGGTAGGATTGATTTAATTGTACATTTGAGAATGATTCTATACAAATTTTAATGTTCTAGAGATTCTAGAAAGCAAGTATAATCTAGAGGTTTTAGAGAACATGGAAATCTTTATAGCTTGGTAAAAAGTTCACACTACACGTGGTCTATTTACGTTTTTTACACTGGTTTTTTTTTTTTTTTTTTTTTTTTTTTAATTCCGGAGAATCTCTTTAGTTAAAGGAGTTTTTATGCAGAAGTTCCTAACCAACCATCTTTGTTATTTTAGGTATTGGTGATTTAAGAAATGTTCGGGAATGTTCGGGGAGAAATATTTATTATAAATAAAGCAAAAAAAGGAAAAATTCATGTATATGACAAAATTATCCCCAACCCTTTACACCCAATTCTTAATTGTAACATCAATTTAATCAATTTTGACCACAAAAATACAATTTTGACTTTTTTTTCAAAAAATATTTTTTTGCCGCCGGTCTCTGGCGTTGACTTTTCGATTTTTTTTTTTTCTGGTCTGTTTTTCCGCCGCCGATCTTCGGTGTTCAATTTTTTTAGTGTTTTTTTTAACACCCGCCGCTAAACGTTGACCGTAATTGTGCTGTCATTAACGGTAACTATATTGTCAGTGATAGTAAATTAACGTAATTATACTTTCCCTGACAGTACATTAACTTAGTTGTACTGCCGTTGACAATAAATTTATGCAATTGTACTGCCGTTGACAATACAATTTGAGTGAATGACAATTTTTTTTTTTTTTGTTATATATATATATTTTTTAATTTTTTTTACTTGTTGACAAGTCAACGTAATTATATTACTGTCGATGATAGTAAAATAACTGTAACCCAATAATATTATTGTCAACCACATCAATATTGTTATTTTTTGGGTTTTTCTGTTTTGTTTGAGTTATTCACGAGTAACGTAATAATATTAGTGTCTATTATTGTAATATTACTGTAAACACAATAATATTACTGTGGTTCACGGTAGTTTACTGTTGTTATAGTAATATTACAGTCAATCACAATAATATTAATTCTTTTGGCTTTTTATTATATTTACCTTTGTTGAACGGTCAACATATTAATATTACTCTATTACACGATAATAATGAGTTTTCTTGTGTTAATATTACTATGCTAGAGATTAATATAGCAATATTACTGTGTTAAACTGTAGTATAGTTAATTTTACTCTGTTTAACAGTAATATAGTTAATATTACTGTCAACCACAACAATATTGATGTTTAAACGGGGGCAAAAAGATGTTAAAGAAAAAAAATAAAAGAAAAAAAGTAAATCGAAAAAGTCAACGCCGGAAACCGGTGGCGGAAAATCAGGGGTCAACGGCAGTGACAGGTGAAATTGTCCTTAAAATGTGTTTTGGGTCAAAATTGAATAATTTGTGAAATTTGGGATCAAATTGAGTTTAGATTAATTAAATGATGAAATTTGAGCATATTAAAATATGAGGGGCTATTTTAGTCGTTTATAAACCTCTGAACCATGTGTAGACTTTTTTGTAAAAGTGTTTATTGGTTGGATCTCTTTATGTATAAGTACGCAATGATGGGGTTATCAACAATGACATTTATAATAAGAGGAAAATCCGTCAACTTTAAAAATCGTGAGGGTTCAAGTCCCTCTATCCCCAAAAAAACATATATTGACTCCAAAAATATTTACACATCCCCTCCCCTTTTTTTTTAGCAGTTCCAAATTCCTATATCTTTCTGATTCTTCGATAAACGTATTGGGCGTAAATGACTATCTCTTATCACATGTGATATAGAATACACATCCAAAGTGCCTTTAGTTAAATATCATAAAATTTTATCCAAAATAGGCAGAACTTGACTGTAAAACACCTCAATTAACCCTAATAGTATTCTAGTGCATTCTATTGTTCCAGCAAAGGACTTCGGTGAGACCACATAATTGTTCCAAGGAGCTCACACATTCGCAAGTAAATAATCAAAGCCTATTGTTTAATTTAATTAAATTATTTGATTACCTGATTCGCATGATATTTATTCAAATTTGAACACGTGATCGACCATGCTATTTGATGATGCTTATAGATGAATTTATGTTCATAGAAATCGCATAATAGATTTTTTAAATACCACTGCGTTATGCATGCGAATTCCCAATAGTTTTCGCATGTTGTCTAAAAATATAATTGGTGGGAAAAATACAGTTTTTGTCCCTCAAGTTTGCACCGATTTCATATTTGGTCCCCTATGTTCACAAAAAAAGCACATTTGGTTCCTCATATTTCAAAAATTCAACATTTTTAGTCATTTTCGTCAATTTTTCGCTAAAAGTAATGGAATCAAGCGTGTTCCCATCAATGACTTAACTGACATACTGACGGTAAATTGACGGAAATGACCAAAAACGTTAAATTATTGAAACACGAGGGACCAAATGTATTTTTTTGTGAACATAGGAGACCAAATGTGAAATAAGTACAAATTTGAGGGATGAAAACTGTAGTTTTCCCTAGAATGGGTACATGCATGCATTACACATATGATTACAATTTTAACTCTATTTTGTAGAACGATTAAATCATGTTGTTATTATAATCACAATGTATGTTTCATTTTACTGTTTGTTGTTGACTTCCACCGTATTACATTGGTGGAAGATTGTGCGTTATTGCAATTTATTGATTCAATATGCATAGTTTATGTAACCTGGAAACAGGGGTTGCATTTTTATTTGTAAATCATAGCATCATAGCGTTTAATTAGATTTTGGAATATAGTTCATCGGATTTGAATTCGATTGGATCCATGAAAATTAGGGAGAAAATGGCGGGTGATGCGGGCAGCTACGACGAGCGACGCGAGCAACAACGACAGAAATTGTAGACACATGGGCATTGATGACATGTAGTTGTTTCGGGCAACGCGCTAAGGTATTATAAAAATGCACGTGTTATTTTATTCGTATATCTACTGGTAATTAAGTTCATGTACTAAGTCATGGAAAAATATAATTAAATATGGATTAGTTTCTTAGTTAGAAATGGTTTTCAATAGGTGATCAACCATGGAGGATGGAGAGATGAAATAATAATTCTCTTAGTATTTTATTGCAAATTTTGTATAAAACACTGTCATACTATTACAATAGTATCAAAGTGATGTTGCGATTGTATGAATGACATCAATGACTATTTAAAGCAAAATTGCGATTATCTAAATATCGCATTTTAAGCGATGATGTTAGACAAATCGATCGAAAAAATATGAGCAGGATATACGGGCTGGTTTTCAAAAACTGCTCGAGCAAAGTTTGGACGACATCAATAACGAAATTCATGTGGTCACCCGCCGCCGTCGTCGTCGGGTGCAGTGTCGATGGAAGAGGGAGATGGTGATAATTATGACGAAAAAAATCCCAAGATTCCCTCAATGCACCAAGACAATAATTATCCATTCAACTCAGATAATTTACGATATCGATTTTGGAAAAAAATAGGAATAATTACAGTTTTGGTCCCCCAAGTTTGCACGTTTTTCACTTTTGGTCCCCCATTTACCGCAGTCAACAAAATACACATTAATGTTGTCACATTTTAACACATTTAGTCCCTCCGTCTGTTTGACGGTCAAGAAGTAACGGTTAGGGATTTTTCATAGATAAAAATTGCACTCAGACCCTTGCATTCTTTTAAAATATTCTAAAAACCCCTAAAATTTTATTAAAACCTAATTTAACCCCAATTTCATCATTTAATCAATTTTGACAAACGACACGGATTTTTACCACCATTACGGCTGACCGTTGACCGCCGTTGATTTTTTTTTTTTTTTTTACTTTTTTTTTCGGCATTGACTTTTATATTTAATATTGATTTTGACTCCGTGTACCGACATTGTATTCTTGGTTAACAATGTTGACTTTTTTTTTTCTTTTTTTTTTATGAACTTTTTCATGTGACTTTGTTTTGCGATCAACACAATTACTCTATAACACAATAATAATACTATATTAATATATAGTTTCGTAATATTAAAATTACAAACTTCTAACAATTTTTTTATCTAAAATTCTAGGGCCTAAATACAATTTTTAAAAAATTCTAAAATCCATAATTTGTTCCCCTCATTTTTTTCTTCGTGGAACCGCCAGTGCATCCCAAATATCATTTTGTTTGTCTTAAAATTCTTCCGTTATTGAGATGCGTTTGACTTTTTCCTTTTTTTCTTTATTTTGACTTTTTTTTATCATATTTTTTCTTGCCTATTATCACCTTTGATTTTTTTTTTAAATTATATTTTTCCATTACTCAATAATTTAAATAAAAATAAAATAAAAATCAAGAGAAAAAATATCAACGCTGTTAACCCGACATTCAACATCGCTCAAATGAGTTAAAAAGAAAGTCAACGCCGGATTACCCGATTTTGAAAAATCGGGATCATTGGTTAAAATTGGTTAAATTAATTGATGAAATTGGGGTTAAATTATGGTTGGATAAATTTTTAGAGGTTTTTAGAATATTTTGAAAGAATACAGGGGTCTTATTGCAATTTTCTCCAAGAATACAGCCGTTGACCGTAATTACTTAGTGGGCAAACAGACGGAGGGACTAAATGTGTTAAAATGTGACAACATTAATGTGTATTTTGTTGACTGCGGTAAATGGGGGACCAAAAGTGAAAAAACGTGCAAACTTGAGGGACCAAAACTGTAATTATCCCAAAAAATTAACAAATCCAACACATATATATTATATGTAATAAGTTAAATGTTGAAGGGTAAATTACAACCACCCCTGATGTATGGTCAAACTATGAAAACTTTCCTCATGTTTGGGTAATTACAACCACCCTTTAACTATAAATCTTTTTACACGTCCACGTACGGGTGGAAATCGGACGGAATGGATCGGAAATACCTGTTTTGGAAAATTTCCAATTTTTTTCGGAAGTTAAAAATAGGTTCCAATTTCTATTCCAAAAAAATCGGAATTTCAATATCCATTCCAATTTCGGAATACCTTGGAATCGGCGGAATTTCAGAATTTTCGGAAATTGCATTAATTCTTGCTTTTTTGTTCCAAAATCGGAAATAATGGTAATTTACAAAAAAAAAGTCCTAATATTTTCGTAATTTTCCGGCAAAATGCAAGAATTCAAAACAAAGGTCAATAAGATGAAATGCAAGCACTTGTAAAAACAGGAATATCGGAAATCGGAATGAAAAAACAGGTTCCAAATTCAGATATTTTCGGACAGGAATTGGCGGAATTCGGAAATTCTATTTCAATTTCCACCCCTACGTCCACCCTTGCGGTTTCAAATTTAGTGGAAACTTCTAGATTATATGGAATATTATCACTTTTGTACTCGTTTTATCCATTCGAACTCTACATTTTGAAGCAAGATGATCATAATATGTGTTTTTTGGCTTGTATATATCATATTGTGGTGCAACATAAACTATATATTTACACAAAACGAGTACAAACTATAACACATTCCACGAAATCTAGATGATTATGTTGAATTTGACACCAAAAGGGTGGAGGTGTAAGAAAAAAATCATAACTAAGGGAGTAGATGTAATTATCCAAATAAGAGGGTTTTTTTCGTAAATTCACCATAACTCAGGGATGGTTGTAATTTACCGATAATTAAAAGATTATTAGAATTCGTGTGCATGATGATATGCCATCCTCGCATAGTAAGAGTATCACTGTCAAAAAGAAAGAGTATTCAAATATATTATATATCTGAAAAATAATCAATTTTCATATTATTTTGTGAGTATAAAAAGGTAGACTGAAAAATAATTTGAGCAAAAAGTAATATTTGTTTGTAATTTTTTTTTTTTGTGTTTAGGGTATTTATATTAATATCTCATTATGTCTAAAATATTCGGAACAAAAAGGAACACAAATTTGAAATAACATAGGAGAATTACACTTTTGGTCCTTCATGTTTGATCCGATCCCACTTTTGGTCCCCACTGTTCCAAAGTGAACAAAATTTACCTCCAAGGTTCAATTTAAACACTTTCGGTCCCCGCCGTCACATGCTCGTTAGCAAATAACAGAAAACACTATTTTACGGCCAAAATTGAAATTGAAATTTTTTTGGGCTGGAAAATAATTTAAAATTTAAAATATACTACTCATAATTAAAACTTTAATAATAAGAAAAAGAAATCAACTAAACAAATGATTTTTAATAATTAGCTCTCCGACCCCATAAAAAAATCTCCAACCTTCAAACTCCTTAAAAACAAAAAATAAAATAAAAAAGAAAGTGTTAGTAGTGCTAAAAACTCCTTAAAACTCCTTGGACTTTTGTTGGTGAAGAAATGTAAGCCGATTTTGGGGATTTTCTGTGGGTTGGAAGTCTCCTTTCTTGATTGGTGGTCGAGATAAAATGCTAGTTGTGCTAAAAACTAGTATTGTCACTTGTTGTGTAGTGTTGTTGTTTGAACGTGGTCAGTGCTCGTTGTTTCAAGCTGGGCTGAAAGAGTTTGTGAAATATTCGTGGGATTAGACTGGGGACTTGTTTTGGAAATTGTGCTGTTGATCAAGCACAATCAAAGAGAGTGACAAGACAAGTGGAAAAGAGGAAAAACTGAAGCTGATGTTTTCGGTTCAACGATGGCGTCAAACACTGTTGGTAGGGGAGGTTTGTTAGCCCCTTAGACGGTGACATCGGCTATGACTCGAGTGTGACCGAGTCATGGCCGAGAAATGGCTGCCCAGTAATGGTTGGCACAAGGCAACCACACATGCCAATGAGTGGTCGAGTGTTGGCCAAGCATTTTGAGGTGTTTGTCTGAGAAAGCAATGAACGACTTGGTTCGAGTGGAAACGGTGATCGAAAGTACTTGATCGGTGGTACAAGTGAGGAAGTCTCGGCAATGTTCGACACTTGGCACGAATGATGCTCGGCAAGTGGCACGAGAGAGTCTCGGCAGTACTCGGTGTTTGACACGGGCGTGGTTCGACAAACGAGACCAGAAATCCTCAGCAAGACTTGTGGTTGTGCTAACGGTCTTGTGGGCAAGAGCTGACAAACGGATTGACAAGCTGGATGGGCGGTTTTGGGCAGCGGTCGCTAGGCAGTTTTGCCCAACACATGCACGAAAACTGCCCCCATAGTGTTGGTCTAAGTTGCTATGTGGCAAGCCTTTAGAGCGCCACCTATCTTTAGGCAGTTTGGGGGTGTAAACTGCCCTCTTTCTTGTATTTATTTGGCTTTGAGTGCATAAATCCGCCCCATCTATCATTAGAGAGTTCATATTGCAATTGTGGACACTTTGAGTGAGAATTTTGTGTGTGCACCTTAGTCTCTTTTGTATTCATTGTTGGGAAATCATTATGAAGGTTGAGCAAACGTGTTGTGTGTTTGTTATCTGCTGCATACTCTTGTTTATGTTTACGTTGGCTTAAAAGACTTTATATTTGCGCGTTTGTGGGTAGAAAATTGAGTGAAGGCTGACTAATTTGGCGTGAAAACTAGGCGGCACGGGTGAAAATTTTTGGAGGAAAGAAATTCCTGTAACAGATACTATAGAGGGGTTATGTGTTTATATTAAAAGTACAAGGACATCATGTGCACAAAATTCAAAGTACAAGAGGAACACGTGCTTGTATTGAAACTACAAGGAGGTCATATTTCATAAAGACCAAGTTCAAACTACAGGGGCGTAAGTGGTATTTACGCAAAATTGATTTGCAAGTGCAATCACGAGAGAAGTCAAAAAAAACACCTCTTGGTGGGTGTGACTCGGAAGAGTCCGATTCGACTCAATTGGATTCTAACGGGGACACTTTTCTTGGGGGAGAGGGTGCAACTATTTACAAGTAAAAAGGGTAGGGTCCAATCAGAATTTGGACTAGGGCTTTTCTCCAATTTTTTTTTAATTTTTTTTTAATTTAATTTCACTCACAACTCAACCGAGTTTCTTCTTCCTCTTACTCAATCATCCCGATCGGATTTTCCGGCAGGGAACAGCAGCGACGGCGGCGGCAACACACGGTAACGGTAAGTCCTGTTTGCGCCGGGATGTATTCTAAAAATCTCGATCCATGTATAATTTGCTAAAATTCTGAACAAAATTTCGTTATTTATTTATTTCTTTTGCACATTAATTACTTTATCAACACATTATTCAGTACTGCATATCCTGCGTGATGTTCTGGATGCAATCTGAAAACCCCGAGCAGCCATTCACGCTCCACGAAAAAATATTGAAGAAATAAGATAATAACCCGAATCGAACAAAGACCAACCCGACCCGACCCACATTTACTCCTCCGTCTCAAATTCCTAAACGCCCTACTACCCACCTTTCGATCTCATGATCTATCTCTTCCCTTGAGGCAACCTTTTCTTTCTATCTGTATTTTTTGTTTTCCCTGTGTAACTGTGTTTAGATTTTTGGGGTTTTTGCTCTACTTGATTTTAGAAAATCAGTTTAATTTTAATTTTTTATGCTAGTTTAATACGATTGTATTGACTTAATTTTTATTGTAACTTTTATGTACAACTGAGGAGAAGTGGATGTAAGTTTACTAATTGATCAAGAATTGCATAAAAATAGCTTGAAGCCAATTCTTTGTAATAACTGGAAGTGCTGTCATTGTTTTATTTGGAATTTGGATTTGTTGACACCAGAAAAGTAATGAATAGAGATTCTTTACTTCAAAATTTCCACCACCCACGATAATTTTATGAATTGCTATATCTTATAATAAATTGTGGCTGGAGGAAAAACTGAATTACTACAAGCAATATGTGCCAAGTTTCTTTTATGTTTTTTGTACAGACCTTGTGAAACATGCTTGCGTCTATTATAACAATTTTGCTGCACAAATTATTGCCGAGAAGGATAATTATTTATTTTCTAAGAGTTGTTGGTCCCTAATTGAATGAAGAGAAAAGTATGGAATTCATACTAATTACACTTGGGTTTTCTAAATAGCATATTGAAATGAAAAATCTGATTGAATTTTCCGAAGAATTTCTAGATGAGCTTCCATTTTTTACTTTCTTCACTTTTGTATCATCTTGGATATGCACAGGATTTGTTGATCAATCAACAGAAGAAGTAACATGTCAAGGTTTCATGTCGGTGGGAAAGTGGTAGATACCGTTGATCTATTACAAAAGAGGCATTGGGCATGGCGTTTGGATATGTGGCCTTTTACAATACTCTATGGAGTGTGGCTGTCAGCTGGAGTTCCTAGCCTTGATTTCGGGGATGCCTCAATAGTTTTGGGCTGCATTCTGGCATTTCATGTGCTGGTTTTTCTGTTCACTGTTTGGGCTGTGGATTTTAAATGCTTCGTGCAGTATTCTAAGGTTCATTTTTTGTGCTCCAACATGCTTTTTCTCCCCTCATTTTTAATGATTGCTTTAAGTTTAGTTTACTTATTATATTTTTCTAAGCCTTACTAGAATTTTGGTGTATTATTAGGAAAAAAATGGTTGGGGAATCACAAGTTATTCTGAGCTATGAATAAGTGAATCACGATGTTAGATTGGGAGATTGGGTTATATGGTTTTCCCTGCCTTCTACATAAGTATATTTTTATTACATAGTGATGGTTTTTGTAGAAAATTAGAAATTGGTACATGCATTTTGGTTATTTTCTTTTTTACTAGTCATCATGAACAATAAAATCATGTGAAGATTGAAATGTATTAGTTTTTTACTTTTTATAAATTGTTAACTAGTCAATAGCTAGCTTTGATTTCTTGTCTTATTACTGGGTATTTACTGCGGAAAGCAGGATTTGCTTAACCACTTGAAGTATCTTGGTTGGCCAGTAGTTTGATGAAAATTTCTGTGAGGTTTTGTTAAAAGATGAGTTCAGAAAGGTATACATGCAATTGACGCTGAATGAGTCGCAATGCAATCCTACTCATTCTTCTACGCAGTTGGCATTTCATGAAATATTTGATGCAGAGAACAAATCAATTTTTAGAAAGAATGACGTTCATTCTCTAAGAGAAAAAAATAGATAATGAAGAGAGGAGAAAGGGGAAGGGAGCAGAAATAAAGTGAATCAAAAAGTTGATGAGTGAAAAAAAGTTATAAGGATCAATACTATGAGGATTATATACTTCTTAATTATTAAAATATTGTGGAAATATCTAAGGAATACTTTTAAGCGTTGACTTTTTCTTGAACAGAAATATTATTTCTGGATGTGTCTTTAAGGATATAAAATAATACAATCATGTATCATTGTATATTATCCGATACAAGGTGACTGTATCATACATTAGTTAGTCTGCACCTGGCAAGTTCCTTACATGATTTCTTTTCTGTTCCTTATTATACCTGCATGGCTGATTATTGCATATCAGATATAATATTATAAAAGATGAAACCTACTCTCATGGGTGTCATCAAAAGCTAATGTCTTTCTTCAAGCTTTTTGTAGCATGCTGACTTGTGTTAGTTTTTGTTGAAATAGTAACTTCTGCTTTAACTTTATTACTCTCATACTCGGGACTTTTCATTTCGCCCATATGATCTACTGCAGGTTAATGATATCCATCGTGCAGATGCATGCAAAATTACTCCAGCTAAATTTTCTGGCTCTAAAGAAGTTGTGCCACTTCACTTTCGGAAGGTTGGTGACCTGATTCCATCTCTTATTCTCTCTGACTTGATTGTTTTGCATGTTCATATGTGTTATCATACTCATGTTGAGTATTTAGATATGTACTTGTATTAATAAACAGGTAAAGTATTTTAATTAGTCTAAAAGTGCATTCTTACGACGTGTTAGCAAAATTTTGGTTGGCAAAATTACTAGTGAATGACAGCTCTTTTCCGTTTTCTGTGGTTGGCAAAATTGTTGAATTCAGGAATTGTAACTGGAAATGGGCTTGCAGAAAATTATTATGCTCCTCGTATTTTTTTCCCTTCAATGGAATAAAATATTTCTTTTGTTTGTTTAGGCACATTATAAGTTTTCTCATATCTGAAGTTTGCCTGAGTAGAGGAACACGCATTTTGAATTATGTAAGCTTGAGTTGAATATTGTTTGTTGTAAAATTGCTGTAAAATCCCTACACGAAAGACATCTGCGGTCGCATCATTTTGCTCTTGTCTTCCAAGTAATACAATGTTTTCTGTGGAGTGATTAAATCAAGACATCAAGTTATTGAGAATTATTGTATTTGTTTCTTAAATTTCTTACTTGCCCGTAGACCTTTGTTTAGTATGTCTCCTTTGAAAAAGAATCAAGTTACTTAATTTTTTCCCCAATTCTAAACAGTTTCTTAATCTTTAGTTGGCAGCTTCTTCTACATCACCGGATACGGAAGAAATCTACTTTGATTTCAGG
This sequence comes from Erythranthe guttata, assembly GCF_000504015.1. The sequence goes on from NW_012192835.1 coordinate 572,397, forward strand.
AAGCAGCGATTTATTTACTCGACTGAGAACCATACCTTTTTTAAGCTCCCTTATCCGTCTAAGGAAACAATTGGTTATTATCTCAAGAATTCTGGTTACGGCACCGAAGCTAAAATTCTGACTGCTACTGAGAATTGGGGAAGGAATGTGTAAGTCTCTCCTATCTGCTGTTCAATTGTCTCAAACTTAATTTTACATGTGCAATTGATGATGTTAGCACGGTTTTTTGCCTTGCTATTTCCTTTTCTTGCTTTAATTGGACAAGAGAATTGAAGTACTTGCATAAAGCAGTATGCTTGAGTGTTTTATTAATTTCTTTGTCATAACATTTAGGTCTATTGGATTTTATCATAAGCGCGGTACATTTCTTTTAATATGAAAAATCAATTTAATTAAGAAAGACATATATTACAAGGGAATAAGAAGTCCTGAAAAAGTAAAATCACATGAATAAGATGCATAACATCCTCCTAAACCTCTATCCAACTCCATGAAAGGTAGACCTCTAAAGTATAAACAGACTTGTCACTGGACATGATAGTGTAGCAAATTCTGGATTATTTGAGCTTGTCACGGTTAATTAACCCCTCCCTCTATAAACATGCTACTTGTCACAGTTAATGCAGCTTCAACCCCTTCATCCACCTCTATAAACATGCTACATGGTCATCTGAAATTGGCTATGCAAGACATCGTCTAAATTATGGGGTCCGAGTGTTAATTTTGTCTTTTTTAACTTGTATCCATTTTCTAAATTAGCATTGGTTTCTTTGACAGGACTATCCACGTCAAAATATAAGTTTTCTTAGCTAATAAAATAAATATTAATTGTGTAGATCTGAATATTTGTATGCACTTTATATCTTACTCTGTAATGACATCATGTAAATTATGTGGTGCGCGTGCTAATTATTTATGTCTCGTTAACTCGTATCACATTTTTCTAGATTAGCACTGGTTGTTTCATCCACATCTGAGTATTCCTTTGCTGATAAAATAAATATTAACTGTGTAGATTTGAATATCCTCATCCCACGTTCCAAAAATTGATGAAAGAGCAATGCATGGAACCATTTTTTGTATTTCAGGTTTGTTGTAGTTGCAATTTCCTTTTCATTTAGCCTGATAATTTAATTTTTCAATTTATTGATCCAAGCAATACCTGTCCTTTCCTTTTGACTTTGAGTTGATTTTAATAATCTCTGGTGCTACTCATTGCATTTAGGTTTTCTGTGTGGGCCTATGGTGTTTGGATGAATATTGGTATTACAGTCTGTTCACTCTATTTATGCTGTTTATGTTTGAGTCAACCATGGCGAAAAGCCGTTTGAAGACTCTATCCGAACTTAGACGTGTGAAAGTGGATACCCAGATATTGATGGTGTATCGGTGTGGGAAGTATGTAATGCAAATCACAAGAATTCTCTTTTCCATTTTACTTTACCGTGCTTATAGTTTTGGTGCTTGAATGTCCATCTTTATAATTGCAATCAGGTGGAATAAACTTTCTGGGACAGAGCTCTTGCCTGGGGATGTTGTGTCTATTGGGCGCTCTATAGCATCGGATGGAGAAGAAAAGTCTGTACCTGCTGACATGCTTATTTTAGCTGGTAGTGCTATCGTGAATGAAGCTATTCTGACTGGCGAGTCCACACCGCAATGGAAGGTTTTAAACTCTGCTTTTTTCATGACAGTATATTTTATGGTTTTTGTTTATTTTGCTATTATAGCGATGTCCTTTCCTTGTCGTTTTAATTTTTCTAACAACTATTCGTATCCATTACAATATAGATGTGGATTAATATTGTTTGTAATAATTATAGTATAAAAGGGCTGAGCGCATACAATAGGAGTTGGTAGATTCATTCCCAAAAGTTTATGAAATACAATTCACCTAGGATCTAGATAGTTATTTGAACTGTTTTTGACTGCTACGACTGTTCTTCTTAAGATTGGACAATGTATGCGTTGGATAGGACTTATATTAGAGTTTGTGTAGGAAATTAATTTAATGTATGGATGTTTGGGAATGTCCTAGGAAAAACAGGGTGAATTAGGTGGAGAGAGATGGTGTTTGGGAGAGTCATTCTTTTCCTTTTGAGAATATATATCTTGAGTTTCCTAATGGGGACATACATTTATAAAAATCTATGAGAATTATATACGTTTCCTAATGGGGACATACCTTTATAAAAACAAAGGAATAGTCCCACTGCTTGCTGTGCAAGTTCTCATTTCAGGAAAACAAAATCTTTTCAATTTTCACATACTGTGTAAGAAACCTCGTGAAGATTGATTTTCTGGAGAATGGATACATCTTCATCTGAGTTTGATGATCGTTATTCTTCTGCCAACGATTATATCCAGGTTTCAGTAGTAGGTAGAAGAAGTGATGAAAAGTTATCAGCTAGGCGTGATAAATCACATGTTCTTTTTGGTGGCACAAAAATATTACAGCATACACCAGATAAGGTCCGTCTCCCCCTCTCTCCTATCTATCCATAGACTTCTCATGTGTAATGAATACCCGAAATTCATTTCCCTTCAACCATCTTTTTCTTACAGACATTTCACTTAAAAGCCCCTGATGGAGGTTGTGTGGCAGTTGTTCTGCGAACTGGATTTGAGACAAGTCAAGGAAAGCTAATGCGTACTATATTGTTTTCTACTGAGAGGGTAATTTGTTTGTTTTGCCAGTTCACACTTTGTTAATGTTTTTTTTTTCTTAAATGAATTTGTGTCCATTATATAATTTTATGTGATCGGCAGGTCACCGCAAATAGCTGGGAGAGCGGACTCTTTATTTTGTTCTTAGTTGTATTTGCTCTGATAGCTGCTGGTTACGTCCTTATGAAGGTATTACGGGTTCCATAAATATTGATGAATATGACATTCTATTGTGTTTAGACTTGTGTAGACGTGTGGGTGAAAATATGATTATTGGTTATGTGACCAAATGGGACTATGATGTAGGGGCTTGAGGATCCAACGAGGAGTAGATACAAGCTTCTTTTGAGTTGTTCATTGATCATTACTTCTGTAATCCCCCCTGAACTTCCAATGGAGCTGTCAATTGCTGTTAATACATCGTTGATTGCACTAGCAAGACGTGGGATATTTTGCACAGAACCATTTAGGATTCCATTTGCTGGAAAGGTAAAAAATATAAGTTTGATGTGCAATTTTTTTTATACAAGTTCGTATGAGTAATTTTGTCTGCAAATATGTGATTTCTATCTATTTTATTCATGCAAAAAGGATTTAAGCCTTGCTTAGATGCTTCAGCCTCAAGATCTAGAGACATCAATTATTAAGAACACAAAATACCGAGTCTCTAATTTTTGTAATGACGTAATCCCTGTTTGGTATTGGTTGAGATCTGTTGAACTGTGATTATTTTTCTATCTATAACAATGTTAGTCATATGTCAACTAAAACTTTTTAGTTGGATGATTAGTTGAATTGTACGAGCAACTTTTAGAATCCCTTTCTTAATGCCAAAATCATCACTGGAAACATAGCTCAGTATATTATGAGAAGGATTTGGTTGCAATAATTGATAAATTAAGAAGCATCATTGACCACTTTTACCAGTTTAAACTCAAATAACTAGAAACTCAGACGGGTTAGTGTTAGAATGCTTGTATCATTTTATTGAGGGAATTATTCTGTAAAACAAACAGATGTCTTAAGGATGTTTGTAACATACAAGCCCATAAAGTTGAACCAGAATATGTAAAATGTGGTATTGGAATTCATCGGGCATGTGGTATTAGCAGAGAGAAGTTCAATTCTTTTTTCGTTAGGATCAATAACATCCTCAGCAAATGCCTTACCATTCTATATTTGGAACTATATGTGCTTTTTGGTAATGTTGTGTATGGTCCTCTTTCGGTCTTTCATTCGCCCTTATTGTTTGTAATATTTTTTTTTTTAGTTTCATGTTATATTGCTTAATAGCATGTAGTTGGAATTTGATCTGTTTCTCTCTGCAGGTTGATATATGCTGTTTTGACAAGACCGGGACACTAACATCCGATGACATGGTATGACTTCTTAAATACTTATGTGCTTGTGTTGAGCCTTTTTTTAATGGTATTGATTTTTGAACTTTGTTCTTCAGGAATTTACTGGAGTCCGTGGTTTGACAGACAGTGACACGGAAACAGAAATATCCGAAGTGCCGGAGCGAACTTTGGAAATACTTGCTACTTGTCATGCTTTGGTCTTTGTCGATAATAAGCTGGTAGGAATTTATTTTGTTCAATATATTATGTGTTATTTTGCTTTCTGTTACACCTGGTGGGAGACAGAAAGTTCATCAACTATCAGTATCTCATGTAATGTCTGCGAATGTTCTGTTCACTCGCCTAATCACTAAACAGTGTTAATTATATCTTATGTTTTGGCCACCTCACTTCATTATAATTGTGAGAGTCCTTTCACTGTCATTCAACTTTCTGAGCTTTACAGTTTTACATTCCAGAAAGTTATAAGATCATATCATCTCATTGTAAATTGTATTTAAAGTCTTGTTCTTTGCAGCAACATGTTGCCTTGTTTATCATTAAACTTGTGTTCTTTGCAATAACATGTTGCCTCTACATCTGGATGTAGGTTGGTGATCCTCTTGAGAAGGCTGCACTAAAAGGAATTGACTGGACCTACAAATCAGATGAAAAGGCCATGCCAAAAAGGTATGCTATAAGATTTCTTGTTACTATTTAACTAACGTCGATACGCGTTTATTGATTTTTAAATCTAATAGTTGTTGTTTTTGGATAACACAATACTTCTGTTATTCTGTTCCTTATCGTAATGTGTTTGTCTTGTCGTCGAGATGGGAACTTAGCGCAGAGGTTTAACTCTATAGATTGAGATTTGAACTATTGGTTTGTTAGGTCGGAGTGATAACGTCCAAGTGCAAATCTAGAATAGACAAGTATCTTAATTTTTTCGTTTTGTTGGTTGGTTGGTTGAGAACCTATTTGATGCTTCGTTCAAATATTGCCTCAGATGAACTAGGAACTACTCGTCTATTTTAGCCGCTAGGCGCTAGCATATTTTTTCCAGTACTCTTATTGCAGATGTGTTGTAGATATATTTTAACAGCATTCAGTCGTTTGTCATGGAAGTTTAAAAGTAACTTTCAATTCTTCTTGATACTAGCAAACTGATGGATCCATTAACATTCACTTTCACTTGATAGAAGATGGATAGTTTATATAATAGCAAGTAGGTGGTTGAATCTTTTTTAGTGTAACATTTTACTTGGTATGTGTAATATACATTAAGAAAGTCCTTACTCAGACTTGCTTCTGTTAATATATGTGTGTTTCTATGTAAGTGTATATATTTACATGGATTTCATTTCTCTATGTTCATTTACTGATAATCTTCTGTTGCATCTTTTGCTCGATTGATACGAATTGCAGGGGAGGTGCCAATCTTGTCCAGATTGTACAAAGGCACCACTTCGCTTCTCACTTAAAAAGAATGGCAGTTGTTGTTCGGGTTCAGGAGCAGTTTTTTGCTTTTGTTAAGGTATGAATTGAATGATCATGTCCATGCATTTACAAACATGAAAGCTTTGCATAAAATGCACTCTGGGACTTGTTGTAAAACATAATTGTGAATGATAAATGTGAGGGGTTTATTCGAGAACATGTACTTTCTCCATTTTTTGGCTGACCTTCACCTCTATTAATATTACACAGATCTGTACCAAGTCTGCTACTCATTGCTTCTAAAAATTCATATTCCTCATTATTATTTTCATTTCATATCATGTCTATTCCATCTTCCTTATCTATGAATAATGGTGCTGCATCTTGGATATGTGAAGTCAACAGGCCAAATATTTGTTTCTACTGTCCTAGATTTTTTACTTCTATGGAGCATTTGACTGAAATGTTTATATATCAAGTCATTAGCCTGATTCTTCTCGTGCTTGGAAACTTTATTTGTGAACCAACATATTTCGACCAGTATTTCTCTCTACTTATCCAAGTTTATTCTTGGACACAACCTATATCTTTTATTTTGGTCTTAGAAACAGATTGTCACATTGATGGATGGGTATTTATTTTGTTTTTCGTTTGTCACGAAAGACTCATTCTGTAATTTTCTATATTTGCAAGTTATGAAAAAAGTTTCTTTTCAGGGTGCACCAGAAACGATCGAAGAAAGGCTCATTGATGTGCCTGAATGGTATGTTAAAACTTACAAGAAACATACACGTCAAGGATCTCGTGTTTTGGCTTTGGCATACAAGTCTCTTCAGGATATGACAGTAAGAGTTCTTTCTACATACTTCATCCCTCTACTTGACAGATGCACATTGTATATTTTCCTTGCAGCTTAAGTGTAGGGAAAGGTTATTGTTAGCGCATTTAGTTTCGATAGTTACTTTTATTTGTCTTCATTTGATATAGTTTATAGCATTTTTATCTTGGAGCTTAATAGTGTGTCATAGTACTGCATGCATTGACCTTCATGGTTCTAGTTTTAATTGAGATGAATTTTCTATGAACATGGCTAGAAACCAGCTCTTTTCTGCTAACCCTGCCTCTTATAATATCTTAACATTTTGGGTTGGCTGTTGAAATCAGTGCTCACTGAATCTATATTGTGCTTTTGCGCACTCCTATCTGTATCTACGGTTAGCTTGGGAATTGGATTTGTTCAGTCCAATTTATTTGGAAGGCTATGATTTCAAGCTGACCTTTGTTATTCAAGTTCCGTCTTTGTCACATGATCTGCGTTCTTGCCCTTTTCTTGACAGAGGCAATTGCCTCAAATGGAGTCTGAATCTGGGGTTCTTTGTTGTCTGGTTGGATAAAGACTTTAGGCAATTGGATAGACGATTTGAGCATATTAATTATGACTACATATTTATACTATTTTGACTAACTTCTAAAGGATAAACAATTTATGATTGAACAAATATTTCTTAGTGGATGAATACAAATAATCCCAATGATTTATGACACATATGCTTAATAGTGGATGAATTACAAGGATAAAGACAGTGGGGTCCACAATGTTTCATAGTGGATATTTAGAAATGTTTGGTACAGTATTTTCTATGTTCCAATTATATAAGAAACCCACTCTTTCATATCTACAAGTATATAATGAAACATGAGGATATTCATGTCCAACAATTTGATAATCATTTGCTTAATTGTGAAACATGTGTGAAGATTGGGCATAAGAAACCTTAGTTAGTTGAAAATTGAGAAATAGTTATACAGAGTATCAAACTAGAAAAAACTATGACTACAATCTTGTTCTTTCAAATCAGGGTTTCTTTATTTATTAGTTTTCTTAATCTGTTTTCCACTTGCAATGCCTACAATTTGAGATGTATAAATGAGCATCTGTTAGTTGTGTGTGTTAGAGTGTGTGATTATATGCATATCTCTATTTCTTTTAATGATTTTGTACTCGCTTATGTCAGTTTCTTCGCTCTGGTGTTTTTCTTGTCTTCTATTATTACATGGACAATTAATTCCTCCTTTCTTATCTTAGTGATTACCATGTCTGTTATCTTTAAAGGTTAGCGAAGCAAGAAGCTTGGATCGAGACACTGTGGAAAGTGGTCTTACTTTTGCTGGGTTTGCGGTACAAAATCTATTTATAGAACACTTTACCTTTTTTTTTTTTCCCACTCATTTGCCATCATAATAGAAGAAGATATGTTCTGTATAGCATGCACATAGACACGAAACTAGATACACACATATATCATGAATTTCTTGACTGATTTCGTGCGATGCTTTTCTTGGCTCCTACAGATCTTCAATTGCCCTATTCGGGAAGATTCAGCCTCTGTGTTGTCTGGATTAAAAGAATCCTCACATGATTTGGTGAGTACTCTACGATATTCCTTTCTCTTGTGTTCTGTAACAAATGTGTTTTTAATTAATTGCAGCTTGACATTCAGATTCCATGAGAGTGCATATCATGTAAATTTCTTTGCCTGCTTATACTTTCATGAATGCGGACAAATGTGTATTTTCTGCAATATGTTGACGAGTGTGCCCTCTCACTAATTTGAAGTCTTTGATGTAGGAGTGTTTATTTTCTGTATCTGTTAATCCTTCTCTGTGTATAATGCCAGGTATAGCTGAGAAGTATGGCTAGATCTAGATTATTGTTATTCTGCTCTCATGGAATTACATTAGCAGATTATTTACATCCACATTAACCCAAAGAAATTTAACAAAGTAAGAATTTGGCGTCATAAAACAAAGCACTTGATGCTATTTTTCGATGTTAATATTGTCAGGTGATGATTACTGGGGATCAAGCTTTGACAGCTTGCCATGTTGCTGGCCAAGTTAATATTATCTCAAAACCAGCCTTGATTCTTGGACGAACAAAAGATAATGACGGATATGAGTGGGTTTCTCCAGATGAGACATACACGATTAGCTACAGGTAGGAATACATTCGGACGTATAGAATTTCATTTATTTTCAAGCTTCCCCTGATCCAATTTATTTTATAATGTTCATAAACTTGCCAGATTCTGCTTTTCTTTTTTCCTTCTGTGTGTGCGTTTATTATGTTTTCATCCTTGCCACCACGCAGAATGCTTCTCAGTTATTTTTTCACTGAATTCAGTTTTTTGTTTTTTTAACTTTTAACAGGGAGAATGAGGTTGAAGATCTGTCCGAGGCTCATGATCTCTGCATTTCAGGTGACTGCATAGAAATGTTGCAGCAAACTTCGTCTACCCTTAAAGTCATTCCATATGTGAAGGTAAAAATTGTGTCACTGTGTGTGTTTCTAATCTTCCTTATTGTTGGTGTGCACTCCAAATAAGTTTATAATGTTTCTCAGGTATTTGCTCGTGTTGCCCCCGAGCAAAAGGAACTCATCATCACTACATTTAAGTCGGTGGGAAGGGTGACCCTTATGTGCGGTGATGGCACAAATGATGTCGGAGCTCTAAAGCAGGTATTTCATAATTATAAGTGTTCAATTAAGTGAAATGTTGCTCCGAGTTTGTTAATAAATACAATTTGCAAAGTAGGCTATTCGGATATTACAGGCATTCATGCAGAACTGTGACCCTGTAAAATTCACAAGTACGGGCAGTCTATTTATTTTTATTTATCAAAGCAGGCAAACAGCCTAAACTCCGATTCCCTTCAATCATAATTAAGTCCTGCTTATTTCTATTTACGAATAAATTAGACTTACTTCCAAAGTTATATGCCTTTTCAGTTTGAATGACTGATACCGTGGTATCATTATGTGGAATTTAGCTTTCAATAACTTGGTTAGTGTAAAATACACGTGCTTATTTCACCTGAATAGTCTGTTCGTAAATCACTGAAGGTATCTGTTAGCAGTTAATCTAGGTCTGTATTTTAGTTTTCCCCCTTTCTCAAAAAACATGAAACAAATCACTCTCCAGGACTTCAGCCAGGATTTGGTACTTCCTAATGTTTTACTACACTAAGAAAACAAAATGCGTGATGTCATTTCATTTGTGTAGTAGATATGGGCCATGTGGCTGGTAACTAGTGGATCTTGTATGTAAATTCTATATGTTTCTCGTAAAGAGAAATCTCAGGTAGAATTTGAGAGACCAAATGCAAGATAGATAACAAAATTCCAAGAGTTTGAGTTGGTCATTTCTTTATGTTTTCTTGAACATTGAAGTTTAGTGTTGTGACTTCCTTTTCTTTAATTATAATATACTGCTGATACTTTAGTAAACACAACTTGTATATGTGTTTCTTCACAGGCTCAGGTTGGAGTAGCCCTACTCAACGCAATACCTCCACCAGCACAGAAAGACAAATCTTCCTCCGAAGCATCATCGAAAAATGAAACGGAAAAATCCGCTAAATCGAAGAAACAGGATAATCAGTCAAAGACACGTGCCGTTTCAAAATCAGTATCCACTAGCAGTAATCAAGCTGCAAACCGTCACATGACGGCAGCCGAGATTCAAAGCCAAAAGCTGAAGAAAATGATGGAGGAGATGAACGAGGATGGTGATGGCAGATCTGCTCCCGTCGTCAAGCTCGGTGATGCGTCCATGGCTTCACCTTTTACAGCAAAGCACGCTTCAGTTGCTCCCACTACAGACATAATTCGTCAGGGCCGAAGCACTCTTGTCACCACACTTCAAATGTTCAAGATCCTCGGGCTGAACTGCCTCGCAACTGCCTATGTACTGAGCGTAATGTACTTGGACGGTGTGAAATTGGGCGATGTACAGGCCACAATCAGCGGCGTTTTCACAGCCGCATTCTTTCTGTTTATCTCACACGCCTCGCCGCTTCCGAATCTTTCGGCTGAAAGGCCTCACCCTAATATCTTCTGCTCCTATGTACTCCTCTCCCTCTTGGGCCAGTTTTCCGTTCACATTTTCTTCTTGATTTCGTCTGTGAAAGAGGCGGAGAAGTACATGCCAGATGTATGCATCGAACCCGATTCGGAGTTTCATCCGAATCTTGTGAACACGGTTTCTTATATGGTCGGTTTGATGCTACAAGTGGCCACGTTTGCCGTCAACTATATGGGACATCCTTTCAATCAGAGCATCTCCCAAAACAAGCCCTTTCGTTATGCACTCGTGGCGGCTGTTGGCTTTTTCACCGTCATTACATCGGACTTATTTAGGGACTTGAACGATTGGTTGAGGTTGGTGCCTATGCCTAGACCGTTGAGGAATAAGATCATGCTCTGGGCATTCCTTACGTTTGCGATCTGCTACACTTGGGAGTCGTTTTTGAGGTGGGCTTTCCCTGGTAAGATGCCAGCTTGGAGAAAGAAACAAAGGCTCGTTGCAGCGAACGAAGAGAAGAAGAAGGTATAAAGCTTTTTAAAGAAATTGGAATGATGGATAACATGAAAAAAGAAGGTATAAGCTTTCATTAACTTGCAATTTTGCCGGGGACGAATAACATGAAGTTGTTGCAGATATTGGGAGTCGTTGATTATAATCGAACCCGGAATTTTGTGAATTCTTACATTCAGATACGGTAGCATTTAATTTTTGAAACTGTGCCCAAAATCTCGAGTAATTTGAAAATGTGGCCTTAGCGTGCCCTCAATTTATTTTGGTTTCGATACAATATATAACTTTAATTTCGTTTCAGCGAAGGATTTTATTCGAGGTTTGGAGCATTTCTTTGACCTATTTGATTATTCTAAACTTACACTTTTTGTGCATAATTTTGATCCGAAAACTACTGAACAAACCAACAATTCATGGTTTAAAAATGAAGTACGAAAACTGAAGAAAACAATATGATTTTGAGGGGGTTTAAAGCCAAATGTTTTTTGAATGTTTTAATTACATAGCCAAGAACCATCTATTAGATAAAATATCATCATTGACCAAATTTACCTTGGTTTAATTTTGTGTTGTGATCACACTCTTTTGAAGTCTGTAATGCTAAGGACTTCCGGTGGCTATTTTAAGGGCGAATTTGACGTAGACCCTCAAATCTAAGTTTCACTATAAATGACGGCCGATATATGCAAGTCCATTTTTTTTATGGGGTAATGGCAAATAGGCCCATGACAAGGGCACTTAATTAAAATAGGGACATCCAACTTTTTTGTCTTTCAAATAAATCCACCCCATTCAAACTTATTTGCAAATAAGGAAAATCCCTTTATATATACCAAAATTACCCCCAATTCATTTGAAACCCAATTTAACTCCAATTTCATGATTTACACCTCAATTTAGCCCAATTTCATCAATTAACCAATTTTAACCCAAATTTCAATTTTGACCCCAATTTTAACCCTAATTCGTATCAAATCCACCCATTATGCTCTAACTTCTTTAATATTACACATTGACCCCGGATTTTAACAAATATATCACATTAACCCCCAAAACTTTTTTTTTTCATAAAATAATTTTTTTTCTGAAATATTTTTTTTCCGGCCAGATTCCGGCGTTGACCGCCGGAGACCGCCGGTCTCCGGCGTTGACTTTTTTTTTTTTTTTTTTATTTTTTTTTATTTTGTTTTCCTGAAATTTTTTTCCGGTCGGTCAACGGCCGTTGACCGCCGGGTCTCCGGCGTTGACTTTTTTTTTTTTTTTTTTTCTTAAAAAAAATATTTTAATTAATTTTACTGTCTTGGCTGCTAAATTACTGTCTCCGGCAGCTATTTAACTGTCGGAGACAGTAATTTAACTGTTAATTGACTGTTTTTATTTATTTTTTTTTCTTCAAAAATATTTTAATTAATATTACTGTATTCGTTGCTAAATTACTGTCTCCAGCAGTTATTTAACTGTCGGAGACAGTAATTTAACTGTTAATTGACTTTTTTATTCTTAAAAAAATATTTTTAATTAATATTACTGTATTCGTTGCTAAATTACTGTCTCCAGCAGTTATTTAACTGTCGGAGACAGTAATTTAACTGTTAATTGACTTTTTTATTCTTAAAAAAAATATTTTTAATTAATATTACTGTATTCGTTGCTAAATTACTGTCTCCAGCAGTTATTTAACTGTCGGAGACAGTAATTTAACTGTTAATTCACTTTTTTATTCTTAAAAAAAATATTTTTAATTAATATTACTGTATTCGTTGCTAAATTACTGTCTCCAGCAGTTATTTAACTGTCGGAGACAGTAACTTAACTGTTAATTGACTTTTTTTTTTTTTTAATTTTTTTCCTTAAAAAAAATTTATTTAAATTAATATTACTGTCTTGGATGTTAATTACTGTCTCCAACAGTAATTTAACTGTCTTAGACAATAATATTAATAATATTACTGTTCGGAAAAAAATATTCATAATATTACTGTCTCAAACAGTAATATTACTGTCTGAGACAGTAATTTAGTAGTCAAGACAGTAATATTAATTAAAATATTTTTTTTCTAAGAAAAAACAATTCAAAAAAAAAAAAAAAAAAAAAAAAAAAGTCAACGCCGGAGACCGGCGGTCAACGGTGGTTGACCGGCCGGAAAAAAAAAGCAGGAAAAAAAAATTTCAAAAAAAATTTCAAAAAAAAAAGTCAACGCCGGAGACCGGCGGTCTCCGGCGGTCAACGCCGGAATCTGGCCGGAAAAAAAACAGTTCAGAAAAAAAATTATTTTCTGAAAAAAAAAAGTTTTGGGGGTTAATGTGATATATTTGTTTAAATCCGGGGTCAATGTGTAATATTAAGGAAGTTAGAGCATAATGGGTGGAATTGTTAAGAATTATATTATTGAGGGTATTTTAGACTAAAGACATAGGGATGGGCTTAATTGAGAGACTGTTTTTTTTGTGGACTAAAATGCATTTAAGTCCCATGTGATGGGCCTTTTTGCCATTTGCCCTTTTTTTATTAGTTTAAACCCACATAAAAGAATTTATTAGTTCAAGCCCAAAAATTAATTTAATTTTATTACATCAAGACCAAAGAAGACGAATATACCCTTATCAATAAATAATACACAAATACAAACAAACTCTATTTAATTTGTTCCAAAAAAAAAAGTAAAAACAAAACAAAAACAAAAAAAAAAAAATAGAAAAAACTCACAACTGCCGCAGTCAGACCGCCGAGACCCCACAACCACCAACAAGTCCTTTTTACTAAAATTTTGTTTGTCAATTCAAAAACATTAATCGAGTATCGATTCTTGATAAATATACGTGGATGAACATTAATCTATTTACTTCTTGTTGGGTTGTAATGCTTTAGCCGATTTTGGAAAAAAAATGAGATTGAAATTGATTTTTTTGTTTGTTTTCGTTGGTTTCCCAAATCGGTTTATCCAGACGATTTTGTACACGAAAATCGGCGACACAACGTCGACTTTACAAGTCAAAATCGGCGTTGTAACGCCGATTTTTTTTTATTTTTTATTTTTTTATGATTTATGTTTTTTTTTTGGTATTGAATTTTATTAAGGGTAAATTACTATTTTTATGTTGGAGGTTTTGAATTAATAAAAAAATGGGCTTGCATATATCCGCCGCCACTATAAATAGGTCTACTCTTTAATGTTCATTTTCAAAAAAATTCACAAAAACACCAATTCCCAAAATGGCCATACATATTTTTATGGGGTAATATGTTATGATTCCCTCAAATGAAACCTAATTTGAACTAATTGACAAGTCTAAATTCATTCTTTTAATTAAATCCTTAAATTGAAATAATATATAAGCCACATCCCTAATTTTTTTTATATTGCAATCTTGCCCTTATAAATCTTATAAACTAAATATTACATTTCTCTTTATCATATCTATTCTTTTTTTTTTCCTCTCTCTGTTTCTCTCTCTCGCTCAATCTCACGCTCTCTCTCTCGCTCTGTCTCACTCTATCTCTCTCCACCACTCCATGATTGAGGAAGGTGGTGACTATGGCAACGACCACGATGGTGGAGGCGGCGGCATAGGGAAGACAACTATGACGATAATGAAGCGACAACAATGGGAGGAGGCGTTGTGGTGGCGCGGCGTTGTCCCAGCGGTGGCGCTCGAGGTTCGAGGATGATGCTGCTGGTGCGGTGATGCTGGGGTAGACGATGGTGGCGTGGGTGGGGTTGGCGATGGTGGCGTGGATGGGGTTGGGTGGCCTTGGCATCACGGATCTAGGATTGGTGTGGAAGATCTAAAAATTTTCGATTTGATGTCTACAGTTGTCTATGAGTTACTATGAGTGTCTGGCGGCTAGAGTTCAAAGGAGGAGCTAGGGTTTCAAGAATATGGGATCAGAGATGTCTACGGATTACTACGGTTTCCTACGTTTTTTTATGGGTGTCTATGACCGATTTTGTTTTTTAAATTCATAATTTTCAATATTATGTAGAAAAAAAAGAAAAAAATAGTTTTCTATAATAGTGAAAAAATACGAAAATGAAGAAAAAAGTAACGTGTTTCTACGTAAAAAAAAAATAATAAAAAAATGTTAGATGTAAAAGTGAAAATGTTAAATGCAGAATAAAAAAAATGATAAATGCAAAAACGAAAATGTTAGATTAGTTGGTGCAAATTTCATATTTTATGTATGAAAGGCAGTTCTGGATTGAAATTTATAAAGGATGTGAAGCAAGAGTTTAGTTAGACTTGTCATTTAATTCTAATAAGTTTTGTCACCAGGGATCTATATCTTAAGACCCCTATTTTTATTTGTGATAAACCCAACCCACTCGCCCACGAGGCGGGTCCAACCCAGTCAAATATTTGTTTTTTCTTTTTTTTTAAAGAAAAAAATATTAATTTTTTTTTTCGGCGCTGGGTCGTTGGAGCTCCAGTTAGCTGACTCAACATTAGTTAACTTTAAAAAGTCCAATTTTTTTTCTATATTTTTTCTTTTAATTTTTATCCGGTGGTGGGTCGCCGGAGCTCCGATTAGCTGACTCAATATTAGTTAACTTGAATATTAGTTAACTTTAACATTGATAGTTTTTTTTTTTTTTTTTTAAAGAATTTTATTATTATTATTATTTTTATTCTTTTTCCCAGCGACGGATCGTCGAAGCTCCAGCTAGCTGACTCAACATTAGTTAAATTCAGAATTATTTAACTTTAAACAATTCATTTTTTTATTCTTTGAATTTTTTTTTCCGGTGGTGGGTTGTTGGAGTTCCGATTAGCTGACTCAATACTAGTTAACTTCAACATTAGTTAACTTTAACATGGGTAGATATTTTTTTTTTTCGGTGGCGGGTCGTCAGATCTCCGGTTAATTAGCTCACTCAAAATTAGTTAACTTCAACATTAACATTAAAACTGTCGGGTGCCAGCTAATGCTTAGTCAGCTAATCAGAGCCCTAAATACCTACCGCCGAAAAAAAAGAGTTAAAAGAAAAAAAAAATGGTCGGATGTTAGCTAATGCAAAGTCAGTTAGCCAGAGCTTCGACGTCCCGTTGCCAGGAAAAAAAGTTGGACGTCAGCTAATACATAATCTGCTAATGCAAGTCCACTAATCAGATCTCCAACGACCCGTCGCCCGAAAAAATAAAAAAGATAAAAGAAAAAAAAATGATGTCAACTAATGTTGAAGTTAAGAGTCAGCTAACTGGAGCTCCGACGACCCAACACCAGAAACAAATTAAAAGGAAAAAAAAAACGAAAAATAAGATAAAGGAAAAAAAAAAAAGGAATGTCAAATGCCAACAAATGTTGAAGTTAACTAATGCTGAGTCAGCTAACGAGAGCTCTGACGATCTGCTGTCGGAATAAAAAAAATAAAAGAAAAAAAGACAAAAAAAATGGAATGTCAACTAATGTTGAAGTTAACTAATGCTGAGTCAGTCAATCAGAGCTCCGACGACCCGATGTCGGAAAAAAAAAGATAAAAATAAAAAAATTAATGTTTCGTGTAAATTTAGTGATTTCATGAAAATTTACACGAAACATAAGCTAGGATTTTGTGTAAATTTATACGAAATACTTAAAAAACATAAAATTTATGGTTTCGTGTATCGTAGTCCGAACTATAAAAAAACACTATTTCGTGCTTCTTTGTACGAAATGCTTCCATCAATTTCGTGTTAGGGAATTCTAAATCTCATGCACAAAATAAGGTTGGAAAAGGGTTTGACAGAATTGTGGTTTTTTTCTTGGGTTAATTAGGGAGACCCCCTTCAAATCATATTTGCAGATAATACTAATCCATTTGATATTTGTCATTTATCAATACCCCTAATTTGATATCTAAATTAATAAATCCTTTGTTACCTAGTGCACCCAATATACCCTTTTAATTCATTAACCCTATTTCTTGAAACACATCGTCATTCACTCATCCACTCTCTCACTTCATTCTCTCTCGTGACAAATTTTCAACAACAAGCTTGCCCCGCCTTCTTCTTCTTCTTCTTCTTGCTTTTCCAGCGGCAAAATCAGACGTTCTTGTTCCGATGCTGCGACAAAATCTTTTCCCTTTTTTCTTGATCAATTCACTTCAAAGCCACGACATTTTATCGATTAATTAGATGTTCCTCGACCCTGGTAACAATGAAATGGTGTGGTCCAGTTCTCCCGCAGATGAGGTGGTACTACGCAATTGACAGTGTTTTTTGGTTGTTTTTCGCCCGACAATGTTAGTATTTTTTTAGGGGCTGGTGGGTCACGATCTAGGATTTGGTGGCATTGTGTTTTGGTGGCGACGCTAGATTTCACCCGACGAGGCTAGATTTTGGTATTGCTTTGCAGGCCCAAAAGGGAGGTATTGAAGGAGATTTATAATTTGTAGTTGTTTTGACTGTATGAAAACAATGACAAATGAACGCTTTGGAGTTTTTGTAGTCGTTTGGTTAAATTTTATACTCATTTTCATAGTCGATTCCAGGCATAGTATATATACAGAGATCCAAACCGTCGGATTTTGTGTGGATAAAAACTTGACATTGAAGATTAATGTGGTTCAAGCCCATATTGGGTTCAGTTTTTTCCGAATGTAGTTGATTTTTACTTTTCTTGTTGTTCAAATACAGTTGTTTCGCTGTAGCCGATTACGATAATTTGTAGTTGATTTCGGTGATTTTAGAGTTGATTTCGGTGATTTTGTAGTTGATTATGATTTTTTTTTTTGTAGCAGTTTTCAAGAATATTGTAGTTGATTTTGTTAATATTGTAGTTGGTCTCGATGATTTTGGAGTTTTTTTCGATAAATTGTAGCAGATTACCATAATTTGTAGTTGATTACAATTAATAAATATGTGAGTAAAAAAAAAAACCAAAAAAAATTAAAAATTGTAGTTGATTATTGTAATTTTTAGTTGTTTACAATGTGGTAAATCTGTATGGGAAAAAACAAGATGAATTTATTAAAAAAAATTAATTTATTAAAAAAAAGTTAGAAAATAAAACATATGTAGGTAGTGGGTAAGAGGGGCTGAGAATTGGAATAATATAACGTTAAAATAGGGTTATGAGAAGTTATGTGGGTCTCTCAAATGCAAATAACAAAGTGTGTTTAGTAGTATTAAAAAAAAGGTATATGAGTGATAACTCCCTAGTTTTGAAAGGGGCTTATTTTTTACGGTTTGAAAATTGCTATTTACGGTTTATAACAAAAAATACTTTCTCTCTTTAAAACCCTAAAACTTCCAAAAAAAATTGAAAAACCCCCCAAAACGTGTAAAAGCCCAACTTGGACGCCCATTCATGCAGTGCACGCCCAAGTTGGGCGTGCAAGCTGCATTTGGGCGCCCGAGTTGGGCGTCCAATGCAATTTTTTTTTTTTTTAATTGAACGCCCAAGATGGGCGCCCAAGATGTGTACGAACGTCCGGAACGGGCGTTCCAAATCGATTAGTAGGGCTTTTTTACATGAAATTGGTTCCGTAATTGACCTACCTAGTGCATATTACAAATAAAAGAGTCGAAATTACCTCAAAAAATCGAAGCCCAACCCTTCTTCAAGCTTGATTTCGAATTTTCGAATTTTTCTTTTTTTTTTTGCTATTTGCAGTTTGGGGGGTTTTAGAGAGATAAAGTGTTTTTTGTTATAAACCGTAAATATCAATTTTCAAACCGTTAAAAGCATTTCATTTTTGAAAATATATATGAGGAGGTCCAATAAATTTTTTCGCCCTAGTCAAAAACCCAAATTTCAATCTTAAGTTGTGAGTCAGCATCTTAAAATACATGTTTTACCCTTTCAGTTTCAATTTACCCTAATCTTCTCTCTCTTCCACTCACACCCACAACAACCGTCGTTTATCTCTTCCCCTCTCCCTTTCTGGATTCTCGTTCTCTCCCTCTCTGCATCTAACCTTCTCTGCCTCTCTTTATCTCTCGTTCTCTCCCTCTGGCATATCCGTTCTCTCCCTCTCTTCATCTCTCGTCCTCTCCCTCTCTCTAAATCTATCGCCAAAAAAAGAAAAACATAAAAGCACAAAAGTCTCCGGGCGGCGGCGGCGGAGAAGAAGTCGAAAAAGAGCATCGCTCGGTGTTTTTTTGCGAGGAAGGTTATGAATTATCTTATCCATAAAACTCTTCACCTTTTTTATGGTTTATTTTTTTTTTTCTCTTTTTTGTTGATGAAAACCAAAACTCTTCAACTTTTTTATTGGTTTTTTTTATCATTTTTGTTGATGAAAACCAACTGAATTCAAAAATTTCAAATCGTGATCCGACGATGTGTAGTCAGATCTAATGGTGAATTTTAGATCAGGAATCAGTGGTGTTTGATTTGTATATATTTACTGCATTTATAAAAAAAAAAAAAAAAACAGATCTACTATGTTTTTGAAGATCAGTGAATAATTAATATTAAAAAGATTATTTGGATTAATTTAATTTTTTTATTTTTGTTTGATTCTTATCTTGTTCATTTTTGTTATAAATCATATGTAATTTATTTTTTATATTTATTTGAAGATGATTCGAAATACCTCAAGTGTGAGAGCTTTGTTTGTCTGTAGTAGAAACTTAACCAGTAGTGGTTAATTAGATGGGTGATTTGGGGCAGGTGAATATACAGTTATATGTAATCATATACAGTCATATGTAGTCATGTATAGTCATGGCTAAATATAACTATACATCACTATATGACTTGTAGTATACTATAGTCATTTGTAGTTGATTTCAGTACAGTAAATTTAGTAAAAAAAATCATGTTTTTTGTATTTTTCATATAATCTAACTCGCATGTTCAATTTTGCCCTTTTACTCATATTTTTTTATCGCAGGTTTTGTTTTTATTATAATTTTATGACACGCAGAGAACAAGATGCGGTGGAGTGCCTTGTGAAGTTGGATTCGTACTACAACAGTCTAGACTTTATGTCACTATATATAACTGTAGATAATTGTATATAACTATAGTCACATGTAGTAACATATAATTATACGTATACTATAGGTTTTTTAATGTACATTAATACTTGTTCCTGTTTGAAGAATATATGCATGTGATTGTGGTTTTTCATTTTTTGTTTGTTAGTTGATTTATAATATCTAGATTCAAATTGTGAATGTTGTTGTTAGTGTAGATGAATTTTGGGGTAAAAAGACAGTACATGACTACATATGAACTTGTAGTACATTGTAGTCATGTGTAATATACTTTCAGTACATTAATTTTATCAAAATTTGAATTAATTAAAATCAAATAAAAAAAATAAAAAATTAAATAAATAAATAAATAAAATAAAACAATTAAATAATTAAACAAATTAAAAAAAATCGAAATATTACAAAAAACTATTTTCTAAACAAATACAATAATAATAAAAAAAGTAATACAATATATATATATATATATATATATATATATATATATATATATATATATATTTATATATATATATATATATACACAGGAAAAAAAAATTATTTAATTAAAAATCATGATATATGCAGTATAAAAACTACTAAATGCAAATCCAAAATGATAAATGTAGTTGGTGAAAATGCTGAATGCAGATAGGCAAAAATTGCACATAAGGGCACAATATTACTTTTGCCTCTCCATGGAATATCTCAAAGGAAGAGTTTTAGGGGTGGACCTATCCCTATATATTTTCCATATGAGGGGTGTATATCAAATGGACCCTAAAAAAAATAATGAGGCGTACGGCGAATAGACCCTTTTTTCTTGAAAATTGCAAATAGAGTAAAGTCGCATTGCAAGCTAGTAAATCCTTTCTATGAATAGCATTTCAATTGCTCAAATTAAATGTATTTTTTCTAAAAAAATATGTGAAATATTTGTTTTCTTTATTTTCTCTTTTTGTTTTTATAGCACATTCAAAATTAGGGGTGTGCTTGGGTTGTAACCCAACGGGTTCTAGCAAAACACGCCCTCGTCCCGTCAACTAACGGTTCTTGATTTTAAGGAACCAAACTTGTGGGTTTTCGACGGGTTTAGGATAGACGGGTCTATTGCAAGTTTAAAGTAGAACCCAACCTTACGGGTCGAAACCCGTCGTAATTTAAAAAAAAGTTATTTTCTTTAATAATTTATAAGTTTTACACGAAATTATTTAGAAATTAAAATGAATGACCATGCGTAAAATTTTAAATTGAATCTAACGTGAATAACATTAATGATAAATGTCACGAGTAAATCAAAATTAATACGTTGTAAGCTTAAATCCAAAAAAGAGAAACTAAATTCAAACATTTAAATTCAAAAAATTAAAATAAAATAGATAACCATAGACAAAACGAGACGATGTCGTCGCTAAGATATGCGTTTTGACATGTAAGAGATACTTTATTCAAGTATTATACATTATTAGTTTATTATACTACATAATGTAAACAAAACGACGTCGTTTTATATAGCGGGGCGGGGCGGGTTTCACGGGTATTAATTTTTTTTGAACCCGTCTTAGACCCAAACCCGCGGATCTTGTCCATTACAGGACCCAATCCTATAGATGGTTCTATACGTCCAGTCCCAGCGGTGCAGTTCTTACCGAGTTTGACGGATTCAACGGGTTGATGGGTCCGACTTGCTCACCCTTATTCAAATTTTTTTTTTCTTCCTTTTTTATAGAACACGTTTC
>NW_012192835.1:593967-625102 GCF_000504015.1 Erythranthe guttata
GATTTTATTTTTCAGTTTATCAAATTGAAATCCACTACACATCGAATTTCACTATAAATATTTTGAAATTTAGTGAAAATTATTTTTTTTCCAGCAGGTTTACTAAAAAATAAAATCCGCTACACATCAAAATTTATGAACATTTACTATCCAAAAAATATTAACGTAAAATCCACTGAAAGATTATCGTAATCCACTGTAAAATTAACGTAATCCACTATTCAGTATTTCACTATTCACAGCCTGAATTTAAAATCCACTATTCGAAATCCACTATTCACTGTTTTCACTGCCTGAATTTAAAATCCACTATTCGAAATCCACTATTCACTGTTTCACTGCCTGAATTTAAAATCCACTATTCGAAATCCACTATTCACTGTTTGAAATCCACTATTCACTGCAACCCCTATCTCTCTAACGTAATCCACTATTTAATGTCGCTTGAGAATTCGAAAACCACTATTTACTATAAGCGCATCGACATCCCCTTTTCTATTGCTCGCGCCTGCATCAAGTATATTTTGTCTGAAATCCACTACAAGTTCATCAAAAACCACTACAAAAATATAGAAATCAACTACATAAGATCCCCTTTTCAAAGAGAAAATCCACTAAAAACTTGCCTAAATCCACTACGAAAATCCCACTTTGTCATTACAGACAATAGTAGAGTCACCCGAGCATAACCTAACCTCGTCCCACTTGTTACCATCACTCCACTTGTGCAAGAACCTGAACCGAAAAAAAAGAAGACAACAACGTGTAAATTTAATTCATTCAAAACAAAAAATCAGTTTACAAAACAAGAATTTTAAATCTACTACAATCTCATCCAAACCCATTACAAAAAAATATTAAAATCCACCAAAATATTAATATAATCGACTACAAAACAATTAGAAAAATATTAACGTAATGGTCCATTGCACTGATCTTTTACCAAAAGATCCAAAGCCTTCATTCAAATTTTCTATGCTCACATCTTTCTTTACCCCTGTCACACCATAATCTAATTCAGACACGAATTCTAATTACCATTCATCACCGCACCAAAAAATAATTATATAAAAAAGTTCATCTTGTCTTAACAAGAGAGGGGCCAAATATGTGTTTAATTGGTTCCTGCTACTAAATCACCACCACCTTCCGGTAAAAAATCTGAATTGCTTTTATACAAAAACTCTTGATTTCATCTCCAAACTTCTTAAATTCTATATGGATTCTACAACTGTTGCGAATGCAATTAAATTTTAACCTTGAAAGTTGATGATGCGCTCCCAGCAAAAAACACTGTATTGAAATAGAGAATTTCAGGGGCTGGAAATTGCCCCAACTTCCGCCGCCGTGATGGAAGAAACATTGCATAGGAAAGAGACGGAAGAGAGAATCGAAGAGAGATTATGGGTAGTTATTGAGAGAGAGAAGGAGATTCATAGAGACAATTTGCGGTGCCGGTGTTGGAGGGAAAAGAGAGGAACGGCCAGTGGAAGATCTCGCCGAGGAGGAGGAGGAGGCTAGAGATGGTGGGGCGACGAGGTGCGAGCGTGGGTTGAGGAGAGATCAGAGAAGGGAGAGAGAAGAGAAACGAGAGGCACGGCTTTATGAGAAACGTGGTTAGGTTAAAGAAATTGAGAAAGGGTAAAATAGGTTATTAATAATATAATTTGTCTAATAAAATACAATTGGATTTATCAAAAAAAAGAGTAAAAAAAATGGATCTAGTCTAATGATAAAATGTATATGAGGGGGTTTTCTCAAATAATCCCATATTTTATTGACTTAACTAACCAGCTAATTAAATATGAACCAACCGTGATAATTTTTTTATGTAGAAAATGAATACCTTACTCTTTCATTGATAGGCAGGGAAATATCATATTCCCTCATTGAATGTATGATCTATTTATTGAGTGTAACGCTACACATTATTAATTGGTAGTTAGGAAGGGATGGGAGAAGGTTGGTGTGTGCCTTAAGTCCTGAAACACGAGTTTTAACGGCATCCAATTTCGCGAGTTTTGATTTTAAGCGGATTATAGTGAGGCAAAATCATAACGTACAAATCGAAACTCATTCATATATTTTTTTATTGATCTGCAATATTTTTTCGAGACCGTTTCTATATTCAAATAGTTCACAATATTTAAAAGGGGTCATTACAAATAAGTCCATCAATGGCTACTTATTCATAAAGAGATCCAGAAAAAAAACTTCGTTACAAATAAGTCCACACATGGTCCAGATTTTTGTAAAAGACTAAAATAGCCCCTCATACTTAAATATGCTCCAAATTCATCCTTAATTAATTTAACCTCATTTTGACCCCAAATTTCGCGAATTATTCAATTTTGACCCAAATTTTTTTTTTCAAAAAACATTTTTTTACCGCCAGATTCTGGCGTTGAGTTTTCAAATTTTTTTTTTCTTCCGGATTTTTTCGCCGGTCTCCGTCGTTGACTTTTTCGATTTTTTTTTTCTCTTTCTGTAACATTTTTTTTTTTCGTTTAAACAGCCATATTGCTGTGATTGACATCAATATTAACTATATTACCGTTAAAAACTTAAAACACAGTAAAATTAACTAAACTACAGTTTAACACAGTAATATTGCTATATTAATCTCCAACACAGTAATATTGAAACAACAAAACTCATTATTATTGTGTAATAGAGTAATATTACCATGTTGATCGTTCAACAAATGTAAACATAATAAAAAGCCAAAATAATTAATATTACTGTGAGTGACCGTAATATTACTATAAGAACAGTAATATTACCGTCAACCACAGTAGTATTAAAATTATAGACAGTAATATTATTACGTTACTCCGTGAATAACTCAAACAAACAAAAAAAATCCAAACAAAATAATAATATTGATGTGGTTGACATCAATATTACTATAACAACAATAATATTACCGTCACCCACAGTAATATTATTGTATTTACAGTAATATTACAATAATAGACAATAATATTATTACGTTACTCCGTGAATAACTCAAACAAAACAAAAAACTCAAAAAAAAAAATATTATTGATGTTGTTGACAGTGGTATTATTGTGTTTACAGTTATTTTACTATTAACGACAGTAATATAATTACGTTAACTTGTCAACAAATCAAACAAAATAAAAATATAACAAAAAATAAAAAAATAATAATATTACGTTAATTTACTTTCAACAACAAAACAATTACATAAATGAATTGTCAACAGTAGTACAATTACGTTAATTAACTGTCATTGACAGTATAATTACGTTAATTTACTGTCAGTGACAACACAATTACGGTCAACGTTTAGCGGCGAACGTAAAAAAAAATAAACAAACTTAAAAAGACACTAAAAAAAGTCAACGGCTGAGACCGGCGACAAAATCCGGAAGATAAACAAAAAAAATCGAAAAGTCAAAGCCGGAATCCGGTGGCAAAATTCCTTTTTTTGAAAAAAAAAAGTTTTTGAAAAAAAAAAGTTTTTGAAAAAAAGAGTCAAAATTGAATTTTTGTGGTCAAAATTGGATTTTTGTGGACAAAATTGATTAAATTGGGGGAAAAATTAAGAATCGGGTATAAATGGTTGCGTGTAATATTGTCATATACATGAATGTTTCCTTTATTTATAATAAATATTAGGCGGCGGATATATGCAAGCCCATTTTTTTATTGGTTCAAACCCCATAAAGGAGTTTATTAGACCAAACATGACGAATATACCCTTATCAATAAATAATACCCAAATACAAACAAACTTTATTTTTAATTTGTTCAAGACCAAAAAAAAAATAAAAAATAAAAAATAAAAGACAAAAAGAAAATAGAAAAAAAAATAGAAAAAACTCACAACTGCCGCCATCAGACCGCCGAGACACCGACCAGTGAGACTTCCACCGCATTGGCGACGACTAGCGACTCACCCACCGCACCACCGCACCATCACCACCACCCCCACCGCACCATCACCACCACCCCACCCCCACCAAGAAGTCTTTTTTACTAAACTTTTGTTTGTCAATTCAAAAACATTAATCGAGCATTGATTCTTGATAAATATGCGTGGATGAACATTAATCTATGCTTACTTCTTGTTGGGTTGCAATGCTTTAGCCGATTTTGGAAAACAAATTGAGATTGAAATTGATTTGTTTGTGTGTTTTCGTTGGTTTCCCAAATCGGTTTATCCAGACCGATTTTGTACACGAAAATCGGCGTTACAATGCCGATTTTTGTTAACCAAATAGGCGACACAACGCCGACTTTACAAGTAAAAATCGGCGTTGTAACGCCGAATTTTTTTTTTAATTTTTTTTATGATTTACGTTTTTTATTTAGTTTTGAATTTGATTAAGGGTAACTTACTATTTTCATGTTGGAGGTCTTGAACTAATAAACAAATGGGCTTGCATATATCCGCGCCTAAATATTAAAGGGATGAGCTTATTGGTGAAATATATATATCCCATAAATCTAAAATAATAAAGATGTTTGGTTGAGGATTTATGCACAAAAACCCTTATTTAAAAGGGATCTTTACAAATAAGTCCATCAATGGGTACTTATTTGTAAAGAGATCAAGACAAAAACCTCTTTTACCTAATAATACACACATGGTCCAGATTTTTGAAAAGGACTAAAACTCACCCCTCATACTTTAATATGCTCCAATTTCATCCATAACTTAATTTAACTTCAATTTGACCCCAAATTTCACAAATTATTCAATTTTGACCCAAAACTTTTTTTTTCCCGCCGGATTCCGGCGTTAACCGGCATCAACGCCGGTCTCCGGCGTTGACTTTTCAACTTTTTTTTTTTCTTTCTTTCTTCCGGATTTTTTCGCCGGATTCCGGCGTTGACTTTTTAATTTTTTTTTTTCTTTTTTTTCTTTTTTTTTTTTTTTCTGTAACTTTTTTTACCGTTTAAACAGCAATATTGTTGTGATTGACAGTAATATTAACTATATTACTGTTAAACATGGTAAAATTAACTAAACTATAGTTTAACACAGTAATATTGCTATATTAATCTCTAGCACATTAATATTAACACAACAAAACTCATTATTATTGTGTAATAAAGTAATATTACTATGTTGACCGTTCAACAAATGTAAACATAATAAAAAAAACCAAAAGATTTAATATTACTGTGAGTGACAGTAATATTACCGTCAACCACAGTAATATTATAATAATAGACAGTAATATTATTACGTTACTCCGTGAATAACTCAAACAAACAAAAAATCCAAACAAAATAATGATATTGATGTGGTTGACAACAATATTACTATAACAACAGTAATATTACCGTCAACCACAGTAATATTATTGTGTTTACAGTAATATTACAATAATAGACAATAATATTATTACGTTACTCCGTGAATAACTCAAACAAAACAAAAACCCCCAAAAAAAAATAATATTGATGTTGTTGACAGTAATATTATTGTGTGTACAGTTATTTTACTGTCAACGACAGTAATATAATTACGTTGACTTGTCAACAAATCAAACAAAAAAAAAAAACAATAAAAAATAAAAAATAATAATATTACATTAATTTACTGTCAACGGCAGCACAATTACATAAATGTAATGTTAACGGCAATAAAATTACGTCAATTAACTAACATTGACAGTATAATTACGTTAATTTACTTTCAGTGACAGCACAATTACGGTCAACGTTTAGCGGCGGACGTGGAAAAACAAAACAAACCAAACAAAGAAAAAAAAAACTTAAAAAAACACTAAAAAAGACCGCTAGAAACCGGCGAAAAAATCAGGAAGAAAAGAAAAAAAAAAAAAAAAAAGAAAGAAAAGTCAACGCCGGATTGAAAAAAATGTTTGTGAAAAAAAAAAGTTTTGGGTCAAAATTGAATAATTTGTGAAATTTGGGGTCAAATTGAGATTAAATTAAGTTAAATTTGGGGTCAAAATTGAATTTTTGTGGTCAAAATTGGATTTTTGTGGATAAAATTGATTAAATTGGGGTTACAATAAAGAATTGGGTATAAATGGTTGAGGGTAATATTGGGATATACATGAGTGTTTCCTTTATTTATAATAAATATTAAAGTGATGGGCTTCTTTGTGAAAGAGATATGTCCCCTAAACCTAGAATAATAAACATAATTGGTTGGGGATTTTATCACAAAAACCCCTATTTAAAATGTCAATACAAAACTACTTATAGATATATAATGCAAAAAAGAAAAAAAGAAAAAAAATTGAATTACCGATAAATATTATCGGAACAAAACATGATTTGATACACAATTCATTGATAATTTGATATATGATCCTTTTCAAATATAAAATTTCAAAATAACCTAAAGGAAATTGAAAGAAATACCTACAATTCAAGCATAACTTACATATCTTTTGACTGATCATGTTTGTCAGTTTGTTAGGAGTATTTTGATGGAAAAAAAATAATTTGGAGGATTATCAAGATATTTAATTAGCGCTGTGACCGTAATTTAGTCTTATAAATATAAAAGGCTTAATTCCACTTTGCAGCTTTCAAATGGAGTATTTTAGCATTTTTACACCCTTAAAAAAATTAATAGCACTTTGCATTCTTAAATAAAATGCAATAAATTATTCACAATTCACCGTGAATTGAATATTTAAAACTTAATAAGAGAAACTATGTTTTTATTGTTTTATATTTATTTCCATGGTGGATAATATCAAATTATTCATTTTTTTCAACATCCAACATAATTTCGAGTATACAAAGTGCGAATAAAAAAAATCATACCGAATTATTGAAAGAACTAATTAGACGTTTATAACTAAATTATTCGATTGACGGATTTTTTATTATAATTGGTGAAATTATTTGGTCGAAATTTTTAGAAGAAAATATATTTTTCAAATAACTTGATAATAAAATTGTTGAAGGTTTTTTTTTCTTCTTTTAATAATTGATAAAAATTCAGCCGAATGCATTACTCATGATTTATTGTGTTTCGAGGATACAAATCGCTATTAATTTTTTTCAATGATGCAAAGTGCCAAAATAAAAAAGGAGCAAATCTTTATAATGATTCTATTATTTAATCAACAAGCATGATGGTCAGGCTGTCTTAATTATATTTTCATCATGTGCCATATGTCAATATTTTTATACACTATGGCCTCAATTTAGTTGGGAAGAAAAATAGAACTTTATTTGATGTTTGATATTATTAATAACTTGTTGGATCGACCCATAAATATTATGTTATCATGCTCTATCTTTCTTTTCAGGGAATTTTTCTATCGAACGTCTCTGGATTGGATAAAATAATTAGATTTTTGTTAGATTATTTAATTTTATAATGATTAATCTTATATTGACAACCAAACAAGACTGGTGTAAGTACTGCCGTGACAAATAAGTAAATTATGGGGATTACAAACTAATAATCGACATTAATAATAATTTCATGTAGAATTAATTCCAACTGAAATGCCAACAAGATGACGGCTGGTGCCCGAATGTGCCGACCTAGCCGCAACTACTTGCCTACCTATTTGCCACTCGCCAACTTGAATTAACTATATTCACACCACTCACTTATAATAATATTTATTCTATAATATAACCTCGATAAATTAATATTCAATAAATTAATAACTTTGTTTAAATAATATTTTTTTACGATTTTGAGTTGATAAATGTACTAAATTATTAGTTCGATAATTTATTATTTCGCTAAATTAATAGAGTTTTACGAGTCCGACTGTATTAATTTATAGATGTTTAATTATAATTTGCTACATTTAATGAAAATTACACATGATATATATTCATAATTGATCGATCTACACACACATTTATGTTGGTGTGTGAAGATGAACGGTGATGATTTACCCAATGCATATAATTGAATGTACATGCTCATAATCCCTTCCCTTTCTACATTAATAATATTCATTTTTTTTCCCCGGGTCTGGATTATTCTATGTTATACTCGGTAAACTTTATCGGGCATATATTACACTATACATGTATATAGGTATTTGGTAGTTACTTATTTTATGTTGTTTGACATACAATATGATATAATTTACATGGTGTAGCATATTACAACACCTACTAGTAGCTAGGCTACTAGTCTTTGATTTAATGCTTAAGGAGAAAGCCAGAAATCTTTCCTATAAAAAAGGAGATTGACTAATCATATCTTGATTAATACACATATACATATATAAATAAATAATCACCATCACCATAAAATATGGAATTTTGTACAAGATAAATAGAGAAGCAATTGGTGCCAAATTAACAATACAAAGTAATGGCTTCACAAAATACAAAATACACAAATGTAGCAGCTATCTTTGGAGTTACTGGGCTGGTAGGGAAGGAGATTGCAAGAATGCTACTCTCCACGTGTGATTGGAAGGTGTACGGCATATCCCGTCGCCCCGAAAAAGTGGGGCCCGCCGACGTCGAACGGTATCGTTTCATTCCGTGCGACCTTCTCAATCCATTGGAGACTCGAAAAAATCTATCTCCAATATTGGATGATGTGACACACATATTTTGGGTCACATGGGCTAGCCAATTTTCTCTCGATAGCTCCGATTGTTACGAGCAGAATCGAGCTATGATGGCTAATGTCTTAAACGCCCTCCTCCCGAAGGCTAAGGCGTTAAGGCACGTTTCGCTCCAAACGGGGACCAAGCATTATGTCTCGCTTACAGGCTCCTCGGACCCACAAGTCGGCCACTACGACGAGAAATGCCCAAGGGCGTGTTTGGGGCATAATTTCTATTACGCGCTCGAAGATTTGCTGCAAGAGAGATTGCCTAGTCATAACGTGGCATGGTCGATTCATCGGCCTGGATTGATTATGGGGTGTTCGGACAAGACTTTGTACAATTTTATTGGTAGTATATGTGTTTATGGAGCCATTTGTAAGCATTTGAATCTCCCTTTCGTGTTTGGGGGCACTAAAGAATGTTGGGAGGAAATGTACCTCGATGCCTCCGACGCTCGTTTAGTGGCCGAGCAACACATTTGGGTCGGTACGAATGATAAAATTACTAGTGACAATTTGCAGGGGCAAGCTTTTAATGCTATAAATGGCGAGTCGTATACTTGGAAGGAGATTTGGCCGGCTATTGGTGCTAAGTTTGGTGTTAATGTGCATGAAAATGTGCCGTTTTTTTCGGGGGATTTTGTGTTTGCATCGGAAATGGGTGATAAGGGAGGCGTTTGGAAGGAGATTGTAGCGAAAGAAGGGCTTGTGGACACTAATTTGATGGATTTGGCTAATTGGGATTTCTTGGATTTGTTGTTCCGATGCCCTTTGAAGATATTGGGTACTCGATTCAAGATCGATTCTATGGGATTCGAAACTAAGTATAAGACTTTGGATTCGATTCTCTATTGGATTGATGTCATGAGGGCGGATAAATTTATCCCATAGTTACGCAGGTGGTGTTTGTAAAAGTTTTTTGAAATGAACTTTGACGTATTTATCTCGAGTGCTTTGCAAATTAAAACTAGTTATTTATTTTGCTTCTCTAAATATAAGTTGTCATAAGCTAATATTAATTCCAATAATACCTATGTTGTAGCTTTTTTGGTTGACACTTTATAAATAATTAAAAGTTGTGTTAAATATTTGTGTCGTTGTTATTATTATCTAGTTAAATATTAGCTAAGTATGGTTTGAAAAACATAAGTTGACATACAAGTATTTGGTTTATAGAGAGTTAGTGGTTGGAATGAGGTGCACCACTAAGTATATATATATATATATATATATATATATATATATATATATATATATATATTAATATGCAGTCAAAATATTCGTAAATGGGAATAAAGATTGAATTGAATGGTTTTCTTGTTTATATTATTTATGTGAACTGAGTGAGCAACAAATTAAAAGGGGCACAAACAACTAGTTACGTAACTTAGGGCAAAGCTTTCGTGTTCAAGACAGTGCCCCCAATTTTACTCATCTTTGTTTCCTAGTCAACTACCAAGATTTTCGTTACTATTTTAATTTTTATATTTTATTTCAAAGTGCGTATCTATTTGTACACGAGTTTTATAATAGTCAATGTTGTTAGAACTGGACCTGACCGGAACGGCCGGTCGCACTGGATTGACCACGACCCCTTGATGAGGCAGTCCGGTCTGACCTCTAAAATTGGAAAAATTGAAAACTGGAGCCAAATGACTGAAATTCTGTTCGCCCGGGTAAAATTCGGAATCCGGCGAAGCGGTCAAGGAACACGGTTATTTGGCCGGTGTTGGTAACATGTGGTTGGATCTAAGCGAACCTTCACGGAGTTAGTTGTGGGTGACCGGATATGTTTGCTCATGGGTGGTCCAATAGAGGTGGCTGATTGTCGGATCCGTAGAAGAAAAAATGAAAAGAACTCCAGATTTGGACATAGTAACGGAGGGATGGAGAGGGATGCTCGATTTGTAAGAAAATAAAGAAATAAAAAATGGAGAAAAATGAAGGAGAAGGGGGTGTTGTGCTCTGAAATGGTCTTTCTAGATTTCCCCAATGCGATCAGCATCCCAAGACATGTAAGGACAGTATAGTAATTTCACCTTTCGGGTACTCACAAGGATGATTTTTTCTTGGGTTTATTTCTAGTTTATTAGGCACCTAGGGGTTTAAAAAATAAGCCATATACAGTAGAACCTCGATAAATTAATACCCGATAAATTAATAACCTCGCTTAAATAATAAATTTTCCCGGTCCCGACTCGGGGACAACGTGCTAAATTAATAATTCGCTAAATTTATAAGATAATACACATTCGAAAAATTTAAGAAGCCCCATATAATATATAAATTAATAATGCATAAAAATAATTCTTAAATTACATGGTATAGTTCATATTTTATAGATCAATGAAAGTTTCATACAATACAATCTAATTGTTGCTTGTTTCTGTTAAAGTTCACATTACCATAAATCTCGTCCCTCACTTTTCTTAACATAGTTAGAACTTTCGGTATAGTTTTGTCATAACTCAACATAAAATCGTTCTATATCATTGCTGCTTTAAGAGCTTCCGTTCGTGAAACGGGCTCTATAATGCATTGACGAATGGTACAATGAATAATATACACGTAAAAAATTTAAAAAAAAATGTATTTATTGAAAATAATAATAAAAGTAATTTCATAAATTAATAATTTATTAATTAATGTATAAATTAATAATTATTAATTTATCGATAAGTTAATATTTCGCTAAATTAATGAAATTATGATGGTCCCAACAGTATTAATTTATAGAGGTTTAACTGTATATATATATATATATATATATATATATATATATATATATGGGCAAATAGCAAAAGGGTCATGACAATGGTGGTAAATGTACATTGGTCCAGACAAAAAACAGTCTCCCAAATAAACATACCCACGTCTTTTGTCTAAAATACTTTTCACAATATATTTTTTATTAATTTCATCCATTATACTCTAACTTTCTCCATATTTCAAATTAACCCTGGATTTAAACAAATAATCACATTAACCCTCTTTTTAATATTTTTTTGAAAAAATAATTATTTTTTCAGAAAAAAACAAATTTCGGAATTTTTTAATTTCCAGCCAGATTCCAATGTTGACCTTTTTTAAAAAAAAAAATCTTAAAAACAATATTTAATTAATATTACTGTCTTGGATGCTAAATTATTATTGCTAAATTACTGTATCTAACAATAATTTAACTGTTAATTGACTTTAACAGTGATATTGAATACCAAAACAACAATATTACTAATATTCTTGTCCCCAAACAGTAGTATTACTGTCCCAAATAGTAAAATTAATATTAGTGTTTTGGATAGTAATATTATGAATATTACTTTCCTGGACAATAATATTATAATATTACTGTCCCAAACAATAATATTATTGCATGAGACAGTAATATTACGGTCGAAAACAGGAAAATTGCAGGCCAAGAAGATAAAATTAATTGATACAGTAAAATTACAAAATTACTGTTTCAGCCAGTTGAATTATTGTTGGGGACAGTAATTTAGCAGGCAAGACAATAATATTAATTAAAATATTTTTTTATAAGAAAAAAAAAAATTGAAAAAAAGAAAAAGAAAAAAAAAGTGAATTAACAGATAAATTACTGTCTCCGACAGTTAAATAATTGTTGGAGACAGTAATTTAACAGCCAAAACAGTAATATTAATTAAAATAAAGAAAAAAACAAAATTAAAAAAAAAATCAACGCCGGAGACCGGCAGTTGACCTGCCGGAAAAAAATTCAGAAAAAAAAATGTTTTCAAAAAAAAAGAAAGTCAACGTCGGAGACCAGCAATCTCCGGTGTTGGCAGGTCAAAAATGATTAATTGGTGAAATTTGGCTAGATTGGGATGCAAATTATAAAATTAGACTTGAATTAGGTTTCAAGGAACTGAGGGTAATTTTGGTATTTATAAAAGGGTTTTCTTTATTTGCAAATAAATTTGAATGAACTGGAATTATTTGAAAAACAAAAAAAGTTGAAATGTCATTTTTTTAATTAAGTGTCACTGCCGTAGCCTTCTTTGGAGTAAACTGCAAAAACTACCCCTGTGTAATCTCGAAATAGTAAAAACCCCCCTGTGATAAATAAACTAGCAAAAACCCCCCTGTGAAATTATTTAAATAGCAAAAACCCCCCTATGGAACTATTTGAGGGTTGACTTGATATAAAAAGACACAAATACCCCTGGAGTCTTGCAATTAATAAATTCTTATATTTTATAAATATTTTAATTATTTTATTTACATATAAATATACATATAATATGTATATATATATAAATACATTTTGAGGGAATAAATATACATATAATATGTATATATATATAAATACATTTTGAGGGACAATTTTGTCATTTCAAGTCTAAAAAATCAGCTAGGGGGGATTCTGCCTTTGACTAAATTTCACAGGGGGTTTTTGCTAGTTTATTTATCACAGGGGGGTTTTTGCTATTTCGAGATAACACAGGGGTAGTATTTGCAATTTACTCCCTTCTTTGCCATTAACCATATATATATATATATATATGAAATGCTTTTTGGGGTTAAAACTTTGCTATTTGCAGTTTATATCCCAAAAAATACTTCTCTCACTACAAACCCTCTCACACCCACTCCCTCCAAATCGAAATATTTAAAAAAAAATCAAAAAAATTGAATTCAAGCAAAAACAAGCCAAATCATCGAAATTTTGAGGTATTTTCAACTCCTAAATGTTTTTATTGCATTGGGTAGGAAATTTCGGTTGTAATTTCATATTAAACCGCCTTACAAATCGATTTGTGGAGCTATTTTTTTCTTCCAAAATTGCTCTCGGTGAACGCCCGGTTCGGGCATCCGGTTCGGGAATGCACGCCCAGTTTAGGCGTCCGGTTCCGGTTTGGGCGCATGGGCGTTCAAATACAAATAGCATTAGGTTTGAACTACAAATAGCAATTTTTCAACTGTAAAAAGTAGTAAGTCCCTTTTTCACATAGCTTGTAAAATATTGATTTTACAATGTTTTTGATAATATATAGATATTTAAAAAAAATTATGTGAACAATTCTATGTGAACAATTCTAACCTTCATCTATATTATTTCTGAAAGAAATACAAAATGGTATGGTTCCATATCTGCTACAGTTCCATGTGAATGAAGTGAATCAGAAAAACTCCAAGTGTGACTTGGTGAAATACCAACGGAGTATTTGAACTATATATGAGTAAATTTGTGAGAGAAGCATATATGTACTTCTCAGATTCATACATAAGATATGTATGTATATGAGCGGGTTAGTTCATCTTCTCTGGAAGTTGAGAATTTTGACAGAGACGGCAAAAACGGTGAAGAAGAGAACGCTAAAACCAAGGAGCACCGCTACTGTAACTCCGAGCATTCCTGGCCCAAAACCAAAACGCACGTTTATGAACTCCTTCACAGTACCCTCAAATCCAGGCCCTACGATTATCGACTCTACGTCGCCTAGCTGTGATGTTATTATGCCGCGCAAAGTCCATGCAATTGGACAGATATAGTAGAACCATATCCACCATCCAGGAATGCTCTGATTAAAAAAATATAGATTATCAATCCCCATTCAGTTGTAATTATATAATAATTAGATTATTAAATATTTGGAGATAATCTACTTACCGGTTTTGGGACAAGGAAACCGGAGAGGAGATTCCACAGTGAGTAAAATGCAGAGGAAACGACAGCGGCTAAGTGTTGAGTGGGAGTGAGACCGACAACCATCATTCCGTAAAAGGTGAAGTATGTGAATGTCAGAAACATAAACACCAGATACATGAAAAATTTGCCTGCAAAACGCAAACCGAATGGCGATGCAAGAGCACGAGTTATTATGCAATTCTCCGTTGAAGACCAGATATATGATGGAGGTTTAAGACTTTTTACTTTTTCGTGATTATCGTGTTTAGCTGCTATTAGAATTGATGTGGTGAAAAGAAAGGCAATAACATGACTTCAACTTACAGAATTTACGAAATAAGTATTGATGAATCTAATTTTCACTAAAACGTATGTACTTTTCTACTAGCAATGTCGAAAGTAATCAAACCAACACCTTGGCAGGGACTTGATGGTAGACGAAATAGGCTCCTAATCTCCAAATGTTTATTTTTCATGCCAAAACTATGAATTACATTCGTCTGATAAAATATTACGGGAAAAGAAAACGCAAATTTGGATTACTCAAAAAACAAGAAAACATAAATAGAATTGTCAGTTACTGATACTGCAGCTCAAGTAAGACGGGTAAAGTAGATTTACAAGAAATGGAAACAAACACAGCTTAAAGAAGATAAAAAAAGCATACCAGCTGTCCTCTCGAAGTTGATCATGAAGTATGTAATTATACCATATAATATTGTCTGCACCAGAATGTACGGAATCTCCACAAGGCCCTGTAATTAAGATTAATTAAATGGTCTCTGAGCACAATTTATCACCATAAATAGGAGCTGTCAAACGGTTATCCATATTGGTGTTTATTTTAGATCCAGAAATAAACTAGCTATGAAGTATTTAATCAATATCACTGTGATTGTGACTCCCATATCAAGAATCGTGATAAATGAGTCACTTCTCAGATGATCGATAAGACCTGATGTACATATTATGAAACTTGTTTTATAGTAATATGAACCAGTTACATATATGCACTATAAACAGTAGCTAAAAGCACTAACCTGGGCAAATGCAAATGGAATAGGAGAGTACATTCCAGCAGCTTTCTCTCTGTAGAAAACTGTCCTCTCAATAGATACTACTGGTTGTACAGATGAAGAATTATTGACCCCAAGAAACAAGACAGAAGAGTAAAGAGCTCCCATTACAACAAACAAGTTTTGAGTCGAATCCCTGCAAAATCATTTAGAGAACTCTATAAATAAAAATATTGTACAATTGGAACGGAGGCATAATGTAATAATCATATTATTAGAAGTGGACTGCCATGCTTAATAATGTTAAATCTTTTTAGCCCTGCTGTTGATGAAAACTATAAACAAAAGTAATTCGATATTTACTCGTAAACGAGAGCAAATGCTCATTTACTTGGCTTAAGATATAATTATTGTCATATGCTTTATGACATTTACCTCTTTGAACCGACATCCCAAAATATTGTGCCAATAATAATAGCACTTATTGTTGTAAAGAACAATCTCACTGTGTTATACGCTGGGCTTCTCCAATAAACGAGATTTTGCTTCCAGAGGCATATTTTAAGTTGAGAAATAGTATCTTTAGAATACGTGGACGTAAATTTCAGAGGCTGGGAATTTTCAGGTGGAACACTCCAACTCTGAATCGAAGCTTCAACATTCCTACATTGGCATAAAAAAAACATTATGTTCGGACTTTAATTAAGTTAAAGGGAAAAATCAAAAGTAAAAAGCATCATTTAGGATTACCGAAACTGCTGTGAATGTTCGTATATGACAGCAAAGTCTTGATGAATCTTCTCTTCCATGGAAGCTGTGCTTATCTCAAGCATCCAAGTTGCTGGGTTGTAACCATCAGGTATTGGAGGAACTCCTCCACTTGTACTCTATGCAATCAAAGCAAGTACATGCAAATATAAATCAGTCCCATTAAAAAAAGAAAAAAAAAATATGCCAAAGCAAGATTACTTGATAAGAGACTAAGTTTTACCCGGAAATAATCGATCATTGTTTGTGATTTATCACCAAGTTTCCCGCCATATATTACTCTCCCTCCTCGCTTCATAAGTAGAAGCTGCAATTTTTTTTATGACTACCTGTCAGTTTACTATCTGAACAAGTAGATATACTTACATTTGGTATTTCCATTTCGAACCTCATCGAAGGCTTCAAATATTTCGATACTTGGCTGATGTATGGTGCACACAACAGTTCTTCCAGTATCAACCGTGTTACGTACTGTTCGCATAACAATAGCTGCTGCACGTGCATCGAGACCCGATGTAGGCTCATCCATAAAAATAATGGACGGATTTGCAACAAGCTCCACTGCAATCGTCAAACGTTTTCTTTGCTCCGTGGACAAGCCAGTGCTGCCTGGCAAGCCTACTAAAGCATTCCTTAGCGGATCGAGTTCAACTAATTGCATTACCTCTTCAACAAACTCCTGAAAATTAAATTGTCACAACACACCAAAACATAAAATAAAAACAAATAAATAACGTGATGTAAGAATTCCATATAAAGTTCCTTAGCATCTCACTTGTCTTTGGATATCATTGACATCCTTTGGAAGACGAAGAAATGAAGAAAACCAGAGAGACTCGATAACTGTTAGCTGAGGAGAATGTATGTCGCTTTGTTCAACATATCCTGATATTCTAGCAAAGGTTTTCTGCTCCTTTGGGTAGCCGGAAATCTTGATATCTCCTTCGACATAGCCACTAGTCTTTCTACCAGCAAGCACATCCATTAAAGTGGTCTTCCCTGCCCCACTGGCCCCCATTAATGCTGTGAGGACACCTGGCGCAAATACTCCGCTCACATTGAACAAAAGTTGCAACCGAGTTTCTGGTATACCTTGAGAACTCATTTCCTAGTAGCCGAGAAATTTGTTATAATTTGCAAGTAGCATATAGAATGGATCTAAAAGAAGTTATTTTCTTTAAAAGGTTGATTACCTTGGGCATGTCAACATAGTAGTTAACATTATGGAAAGTCATTGTCAATGGTTGAAACGGCATTATCATACCTTTCTTTTGCGTTCTACTATCGTTGCCTGCAAAAACATTTTTTTTTTTTTTTAACGAAAATGAGAACACGAGTCAACATACTGTGTATGCATAGCTAAATTATAAATGTTTACTCTCACCATTGATAGGTAAATGTTCCTGGTTCTCATCTGGAGGGGAAATTGTCTGTGATTTTTGAATAGCTGAAAGAGCAAAAACGAGCTGTTAGAAATCCAAAGGGCTGTGCAGTTATTTAAATTATAATTCCCTAAAGACGGTGCATGTGCATAACATTCAATTTGACAATGTATCAGAGAATAGTCCTGTTTTCGAAATATAAATTTTATATTTGTTCTACTACTTGAAGACTAAGTTAAGTATACTCTTAAAAGTTGATAGATTTATTCATTTAGGAATAGCATTTCGTATTCAGATTTCAGAACTTCCAAATTAACTGCTGAAGGACTAATCTAAAAACTATTGACTGTGTTTGTATTGTATATTTGCGATCTCAACAGATTACTTCATACTTTGAATTATGGTATAATCTTATGTTCACTCAGGCTCTCTATAGGTTTCAAATAAATTTATCTGTTCCTCCAATATTACTGCCTCGAGATCATTGGAATACATTTAAACCCTCAAATCCAGGTTACTGCATGCATGCATGTAAATGAGAAGTGTCAAATAACTTACGATTGAGATAAGCTAGTGCTATTGTCACAGCAATGTTGAAAACCAGAGCATATCCTAGTAAAGCACCAATTCCAATCCAATACCAATAACCGTCACTGGGTAAACTATGAAGCTTCAGAATCGTGTCTCCAAGACTGGTGTTCCCGCCAGTTGATATCTGCAAAAATATGAGTTTTACCAAAACAAAAAAAAGAATTAAAATTTGCATCAGAAACAGAAAAACATTACATCACATGATTTCGAGATTTTCGTTATGAATTATGTTACAGATCCAAGCAACTAAAGAGCAGAGCAAACCTCCATCCATCTTGTAGCAGTAAATTCATTGACAGAAACTGCACGCTGCCCGTACGACAGTGGAGATACCCAAAAGGCCCAAACCCACCATGGCTTGATCATTTCTGATATAAAACAATTATCAATCACTATGTATAGTAAATCAAAGGAGAAACTTACTTTATTATGATGAAAAAACAATACTGACCTTTTGGTATGATAAATCCTCCCAACAAAAATATTATCAATAATGCAGCTGACCCGAAAGTGTTAGCAATGATCATATCTCTTGCTAGAGAAGCCATTGTCCTGAACAGACCCAATGCCATTTGGTGTACTGAGAAAAGTAGAAGCATATATCGGAAAAACCTGATGCATATAAGAGGAAAGAGTGAGATTAAAAAAAAGTATAGTTACAGTTTGAATGGAAGAGTTAATAGGGGGGAACCTTCCAGCTGCAGGAGCAAATCCTACAGTGTAATATACTACACAAGACCATACAATAGCTTCAATCATGGAGTAAGGGACACGAAGTACGAAACTCGAGAAAGACCATGCCCATGCAGGGTGGAAAAGATTATCTCGTTGCTTGTAAAATACCGGAAGCCGAAATATCATAAGGGGTAGTTCAGTAAATCCGTTGAACATCATATGGACCAGCCCAAAGAACAAACATGAAAGATAGAGCTCGGCGTTTGTCACGTCGGCTGGATTTTGTTTCATTCGGAGAAACATTGTAGACGTCACAAATCCTACAAATGCAACCTGTAAAAATTCAAAATCTGTAAGTAAATACTGCAGACCTATAATTTTAGGCTGGTAATATCAACCTTGAGTACGGATTAAATTCATTTTTCTAGAGATTGATGTGGTCTATTTTTTGGATCTACAGCTTAGTTTTACAATTTAAGATATTTCAAGTTCTTGAATATATTCGTATTATCTTGGATTAGTTATATATTAGTTAATTGGTCAATAAAATTGTATGTGTAGTGTACGAGCGAGTTTTATATATGACAGATAAATAACAAAATTCGTAGAAAAAGTATGAGTATGAAAATTGTAAAAAAAAATTGCAAGAACAATTTCCTAGATAGAATATATGATCTTGATTCTAAGAGTGATTCTGATTCTAGCCTTTATGTTTAACTTTTTTTCCTCAAATTGGCATTCATCCGATATATGAGAAAATACGAGTCAACTCTATATATGTACTGTAGAAAACTATTCCTCTCAATTTATCGAGCATAGATCATAAATGCTTAGAGGCACAACTAATTATCATACTGACAATTTTTGTTCTAATATCAAGACTCAAGATAATAATTGTAGATGCGAAATTATATGTTTAAAGCTTCACCTATATAAGTGATACTTAAGCTACGCAACTTATAAAAGATCCAAGAGAAAGGTGAAAAGTAGAACCTGGCATGTTCTGAAGATATATAGGAAGCGATGTCTATTGATGAGAAGTATTTCTCTGGAAAAACAAGCTTTTAAAAGCTCCATTCTTGGTACCGCATACTTTGTTTTGGGCAGAGTTGAAGGGTGATTTTTAAATTTATCATATGGAACAGAGAGAAAAGACTCCAGATTCTGACCATATATTGAATTCTTGAAGACTTCGGCTATTTTCGAAACCGGGACGAACTCGTACGGTTTTGAATGATCACCCCAGTATTGCTCCTGATCCTTCTTTGATGTTACCTAATGACACAAATAAATGGCTTATGTAATGTAAGACACATGGTGAATTTCACATCAATCACAATCAGAAAATAATAAATGAAAAAAGGAAATATTACTTCTTGCAGAAAATCAGCAACACTCTTACGAGGGGGCAATCGAAAACCCATTGACTCGAAAAAATCAATAACTTCAGCACGAGGACCTTGATATATAAGATACCCTTCGGAGAGTAATATGAGGTCATCAAAAAGATCAAAAGTCTCTGGAGCTGGCTGAAGAAGAGCCATTAGGACTGTTGCTTCCATTACATGAACAAAGTTCCTTATACAGTTAACAATTTGGTAGGTTGTAGAGCTATCGAGCCCCGTAGAGATTTCATCCATAAAAAGAGTTTTCCGTGGCCCAACCACCATTTCTCCTGTGTAAAGAGAGAACTTATTGAAGAGTTATCCATGCATACATGAACAGTCGAAAATAACAGAGAGAGAGAGAGAGAGAGAGACCTGTGGTGACTCTCTTCTTTTGACCCCCTGAAACACCCCTGAGCAT
Organism: Erythranthe guttata; assembly: GCF_000504015.1. Next base: position 614,407 of record NW_012192835.1, read on the forward strand.
CTCATTACCAACAAGTGTATCTGAACATATATCTAGACCAAGAACTTTCAATATATATTCCGTCGAGACACTGTGCTTTTTACCAGCAACAGATGCTGCCTGGACAATTCATTATGTAATACATCAAAATGAAAAATGAATTAAAATTAAGGAGTAATGGTCAAAACGCTCTTCGTATGCTGAAAAATTTACCTTCATATAAGCATCTATCTCAGGACGGGGGCGTATGTTTTTTTCCTTCTCGAGCGCAGTAAGATCCTTCATATATCCTGCCATATAAAATTTAAATTGTCTAAATGGAATATCATCATTATTTCAGGTTTAAATTTACTTCCTCTTAAGTTGACTTAAATAACAAAGTTATTAAAGTGACATTAGTTTCAAGTTATTCACATACCAAATCACAAAAAAAAAAAAAAAAAAAAAAAAAAAACAGCAGGTACCTGAAAAACCTTTACTAGAACCTTGACATCGAGCAGCAAAATCTAGTGTTTCTCTCACAGTTAGCTCTGCAATGTGATTATCTGTCTGGCTTATATAAGCAGAAGCCCTTTGAACAAAGAATTCGTCAAAATTATGACCATTGTATGTGATGCTCCCAGTTTTCTGAAACCAAAAGATTTTCATGAACACTGACATTTCATATAAGGGAATGTGCATAATTATAACAGGTGCCATCACATATTCAAGGGCTTTCTCATACAAAGTTTACCAAAAGTACATTATACTATTTGGGGCCAGAATAATATAATCCTGCCCGGAAAAGACCAAAGCAGATACTAACTAACCTTCAAACCGTTTTCAAGTTTCCCAGCAAGCGCCCGAAGTAATGTAGACTTCCCTGAGCCTGGAGGCCCTAAGAGTAGTGTCATCCTACCAAGACACAATAATATTGGTATTCAGATATTATACACTCGTTTTGCTCTAAAAAGAATTAGTCCACACAGATATATGCAGCTTTGAAAAATTGTTTATTGTTTATCTGACGCATCTGTTTATTTCAATTCTTGCATGCTCGATTCATGTAATTTTCGATAATTTTTTATTTGGATAAAATGAAGCTAACTGGAAAACGACAACCATGTAGTATAAAAAGCTTAGAGCGAGTGATTACTAATAGTATAAGAAAGATTCACTGCTCACCTTCCTGGTTTTACTGCACCACTGATGTTATTTAGGATGGTTAATGCATGTTTTTTTGGGCGAAATATCCTCAACGTAGTTAATAATTGCTGCATAGACCAAAAAAAAAATGAAAAGTTCAGTAAGGAGAACCTTTCTAAGAATTATTAATCCAAAAACAGTATCTATTACAAATTGAATCAAAGTGCGTATGTTAAAATGCTTTTTTACCTCGAACATATCACGAGTATAATTCACCAATGTCGGCAGAGCTCTTGAACCTATGTTTACATCGGCAGTGATTTGTAGGTTCTCGAATCGGACTTCAACTTTTGGAATCTCCAAACCCACTCTAAATGATAGTAATTCAACACGTATGACACATCAATTCAGAAAAAAAATATATAAAAAATCTCAGTATATTAATATATAAATATATTAATGATTTGGTAGATGAAAGTACTGAGTTAGTAAAACTTTCCCAGTCTGTAGTGTTCTTTTCATGGACAACTGAAAGATAAATATGCTTTAGCTACATTCTCATATTCAATAACCAAGAATAAATCGCTTTCAGCAAACGTCAATTCATAACAAAAAAACAGTTAGTTTTAGTTTTCATCTCACTCAATCCTTTTACACTATCAACCGAAAAGGATCATTACCAGATTATAGGACATTGCTCCATCAAGTAATTAAAAGTAATTAATTAGTCATTAAACACAAAATTTGAAAAGTAATTAACATGGAAATTTAAATGAAATGCTACTGAACAGTGAACACATGTAAGCAGTATTTACTCCACATGCAATAATTAGCAGATCAATTTTAATCAAACTGAGGTATTTATTAAATTTAATATAATTAAAATAGGAAATCACAAAATTGAAGAAATTAGGACCGGACGTAAATCAAAAATAAAATTGAGAGACAATCGATAGTAGATGAATCCGTACGTAAAAAAAACGCAGACACACAGTATTAAAAAAAAAAAAAAAATTGGATTTAATTACTTGTCAAGGCGGTCTTTGATCCCGGAGAGGAGTACGTAATTATCCTGATCGGAGGTGGCGAGTGCTCTCCGGACAACAAGCTCGCGATTGAGGCGATTGAGTTTCCGCACATCAACGGTGTCGGTGCACTCGCCGCCGCCGCCGTCAGATTCGGAGGCGGAGCGCCTCACCAGGGCGAAATTGGTGCGGTGCTGCGACGGTAGCCGCTCGATCGCCGCCCATCGGAGATCCGACTCGTCCTGCTCCACCAGCTCGGCGTTGGACGGCCGCGAAAATGTGCTCTCCGCCTCGAACTCGACGTCGAGCTCGAAATACTCGCTCCCGTTGGACGCCGCCATTGCTCAGATTCAATTAACAGCAGCCAGCCAGCCACAGTGATTGTGTTTTTATATTATATGAATATTTTTAAATAGAAAAGGGGAAAAAATTAAAATTAAGATTATAAGAGTTGTGACGTTTGGGTAATGGGTGTATAAATGAAGAAAAAGGAGTTTGGGACTTTTTGGATGCATACCCCAAAAGGGGGAAAGAGGTTTGGATTCTGCAAATCTCGTGAAAAAGGTTTGTGTGTGGAAACAAGTTTGTTAGAGATGAACTCGCAAGCATGAAAGCCTTCCACGTAAAAATCACTTAACGGACCGCGAATTTTTTTGAAGCCCCTGTAATTACTCTATTGCCCCTTTACTTCGTCCTTTATTTCTTCCCGCACGTGAGGACAAATATTAGTCTTATTAAATATACTTTACCCTCCTACAATATTGGGGGGGCATGTAGCATTTCGCAGGCTCCTTCGACTCTACACCCGGTGATAAATATCAGGTAAATTTTCTGCTGACACAAGTATTTTTATGTATTTTTCTTTTTAAATCATTACGGGTTAATCTAAGTGGAGGAATACATAATAAATAATTAAATATAGCATGCGTCAGTAGAAGATTCATCCAGTTTTTATCACCGATGTAGGGTCAAAAAAACTCATTTAGCATTTAACCTTCTTACTTAGGTCTCGTTTGGTTGGGAGAATAGTTATTATTAACTAAATATTTTGACTTTTGTTTGATGTTTGGTATTCTCATTAACTTGCCCGGTCGATCTGTAAATATTATGTTATCTTGGTTTATCTTGTATTCTAAACATGTTTTTTATTCAATCTTTCAAGGTCCAATAATATAATTGAGTTTTATTAAATTATTTAATCTTGTCTTGGCAACCAAACGAGGTCTTAAGAGTTTATTTGATGCTACACCCTGTGAAATACACTGGATGATTATTAACGTTGATCTGCAAATAACTATACACATACCTATGTGTATGTAAGTTTAGTGGAAATTTATTCCACCACATCAATGATTAAACACCCAGTGTATTTCATCGGTTGTAGCATTATGTTTGCAAATCGATTTGGAGCCCCTTTTTTGGGTTTTGTAGAACCTATACGTGGTCAAACACACCATGTAATTTTACACATCATTGATCTACACATATTAACACACCCATATATGTATGTGTGCTGGGTTGCAGATCTACGATTTTAAACCACATATATCGAATTTTATTTGTTCGATATTTATTGTTTTTCTTATCTTTTATGTCAATTTTTCTGTGATTGTATATATCGGATGTCTAATTTCTCATCTTATATTTATATGTTTGTAATGGCAATTGTGGTAATAAGTTTATGATAATCAAATAATCACATTATTTTAATTATGGAAATTTTGTAAATATCACACGACTTTAGTTAATATTAGTTAATAAATTTCTTATACTTAATCAACATTTCCAGTTTTTAATATGAAAAGGAAAGATTATGATTCATTGTAATTTTCATTGTACTAAATATAAACATTCATTAGTCAATATATTATTTCGTGTATTTTTTAAATTGTCTCATCATATTAATCAATATATAAAAAGCGCACTACAAGAAAAAGTTGTATTAGCAACACCCCAATTGTGATAATGCAAAAGTTGTCACTTAATGCAGACATAAGTGACAATATTTTTTTTGTCACTAATAGTTCTTTTTATTGTCACTTAATCCTTATTTATTGTCACTATAGAGCATTAGCGATACCCCATTAGTGACAAGCATAGTGACAATACTTGTTGCCTAACTATCTAAAAAATAGGTTTTGTCACTCAAAAGATTTTTTTTAGTAGTGATGCCAACAATATTATGGATAATATATTAATAAAATATTGAATTGAAACGTTGTATGAAGTTGGAAAATAAAAAAAATGGATGTGATCAATAATTTCGGAATTGGGTAAATAATCAATAATTTTCTCAATTAGCTCCAATCTATTCTGGATTTTCTCAATAATATTATCAATTTAGTACATTAAAGGTATATTTCCTTTAATGTATAAAAGAAGAATACACAATCAAGAAATATATATCTCCTATTTTGACCTCATTTATGTTTTCTTTATTTCTTTTTGGTCCACTTTCCTATATTCCAATCTTTATCTACATACCATATATAATCTCAACCACCAACTCTTTATTATTTTTTCAATCCGTAGCATCATTTTTCATTCAAATCATTTGACTTTCTATTAGGCAAATTGAATAATTCACCTCTAACTAAGGTGCAACAATTCAATTATATATATTTAAAAAAAAAAAAAAAGTTGCAACAATTCAAATCAATATTTATATTTACCTTATTTAGATTGTCTAAATCGTTTCAATTTTCATTTAAATTTTCATAATTCTAATTGTATAATTATTATTGCAATTTCTTCCTTAATTAAATAGTTCCTTTCATACAATATATTCAACCAAACTATATAATGCCCCATTCGCTATATCCGATCTATTCGTTTTTTTTTCATCACGTAAATTTTTTTATTTTATTTTTTTGATGTTCGTAGTTTTTGTTCTCTTTATGTCAATTTTTTGTGATTGTGTATATCGGATATTTAATTTTTCAACATATATTTATATGTTTATAATGGCAATAATCTTGAGTGGTTCTAATAGTTATATATCAAAGAATCCGAAACCAACAATATAGGTGCACCGAGTAAACTTATACTCTCGTATAATAGCTTGCAAACCACACGAGAAATATAAATCACACTATGCTAACCCTGTGTGTACCCCCGACCGTCTCAAACCGTAATCGAAAGGAAAATGCTCAAAAGAGCAAGGTAGAAAAGCCAAAAAAAAAAAAAAGCGTGCCTCTTTTAATCCTCCTGGTTGACGCACTCGGATTAATGAAGGTCCTTCTTCAGTACCGATATTTCACGGTTTTTCGCTTTTTGGATTTTTTTTTTCAACTCATAATACACACTATCCTTAGATGTTTGGATCTTATAATACAACTTTAGAAGTATTAAGCATAAATATATATATGTAACGAACAATTGTAAGTAATGCATAATAATAATAAGGACTACCAACAATCTTAAAATATTGTACATTAATTACATTGTTTCACGAAAAATCTTTTACCGTCTCGTCTTCACTTATTAAATCTATGAAGGTTTAGCAAGGCTACTTGTTGACCAACTAACTTCCAAAACATTGTAATTCTTGATTTCATACCGGAAGTCTTCCAACCATCCGCTTTTTCATCATGGTACCGTCGCCAATAGGAGGTATAGGACAATTCATTTTAACTTCCACCCAACATTATAGGTATCATTTCCTCGTTTTGTCCCTTTAATCTAGATGTGCAATTGCATTTTATAGAACCCGTCTTCCTCTTTCCCTCTCCTTGGTCATTCTCACCGGCTTTCTTCTTCTCACGATACTCACCCGCACGCTCACATGCGAGTACAACATACGGTCTTCTGCGCCCTTTCAATCCCGTATTTGAAATGAAAATGTTTATCACCATTCCTTGGCGTCTACCAACTCCTTTAACCCAAATCGAGTAGAGCTTCTCGTGTCTCAAATATTTGTTCGTTAGATAATTCATTTGAATAATCCTCCATCAATCCCCTAGGTTGTTGCACGAAAGTATGGGAAAACGGTCTTAAAAAAACACAGATAATAAAATCGGTACTTAAAAACCGATTTTTGTAGTACAAGTCGGCATGACAATACCGATAATACAAAAATAAATCGGTGTTGTCATGCCGATTTGTACTACAAAAATCGGTTTTTAAGTACCGATTTTTATTAAAATAATCGGAATGTGGTTACCGACTTTAATAACAAAAATCGGTATTTGAAGACCGATTTTTGGTATCGTCGAATTTTTTTCCCAACAAAAAAAGCGACCCAAAATAAAAAGTAAACTGTTAAAATATACTTCATTGTGTTTTCCACCCTCGTAAACCACCATATCATTGTTTTCTGGTTCCATCGTGAATGTTTGGTATGTATTTGATAATTTTGGTGTGTAGGATTTCTTGATGGGTTTGTGAAGAAGAAAGAAAAGGAGGAGATTTTTAAATCGTGAAATAAGGAAGAGAGGTTTCTGGATTTATGTATTTTATTTGGTCTTGCACAAAGGAAATAATTTTTTTTTTTTTAATGTTTTGTGTTTTTTATTTGATTTTAAATTTCATTAAGGGTAAATTAGTATTTTTATGTTGGAGGTCTTGAACTAATAAAAAAATGAGCTTGCATATAACCGCCGCCATAAAATAATCCCTATGAAATAAGTAACACATAAGCAAAACAATGTCCATAGATATATTTAAGCATATAAAATCATTTCACTCCCGTCTTCCCCAGGCCCTTCAAGCCCTCCCGGGGCCTAGCCCTCTTTCTCAACTCGAAAAGTTCAGCGACTTGGCCCGATGGATGGGGACAATTTAGAAAATGAAAACACATTTTAGATAAAATAATCGAACGAAAACTTTGAATAGATGATATATAATACGATATAATCCAAAAGCATAAAAAAACATACTCACACCTAGAAAACGCAGTAAACCTCTGCAGAAAACTCTAATTCTTTCCAATGAATTTTCTATGTTTACACCTTCTATTTTCTCGTTATTTTTCGACTGAATATATATATATATATATATATATATATATATATATATATATATATATATATATTACTCTTGTGCACCAAGTAGGCATTTAATGTATATATGGAAGATTCCTAGCCAATAACTTGTACTCCAAGACAGCAGCTTCCAAGTCTCCAGAAAGAGTTTGTACACATCTCTTGTCAGCTTCAACTTCTTCTTTCTCCTAGTGCAACTTCTCTTCTTGTCATCTTGATCTTTCTTCTCTCAACTTGAACCAATCTTAACACCCATGTTGTAAAATCATTTCTTATAATGAATCCAGCAATCTCAATATTCTATGAGGATTTCAATCACAAATACACGGTTCATTGAACATCTATATGGTATTAGCCTTCTCTTCTTCTTGTAAGATCTTTCTTATTGATGTTTCGTCTTTTGGTGCAAGGCGAAATCGTTCGCCCCCAAGGCTCGAGAATTCCAACTCAAGGACAAGCTCTAACTCATGCAGCGAGGCTCAAAATCTTAATTATCGGTTGAAATAAAGATCTACAACTTATATATTTCGAAATTTTCGAGATTCGTTTCGTAACATGTTTTAAAATCACCCAACAAAAACTTCATTACTAGTAATAATTATGAAGGTAAGTGCTAAGTACTGAGGTTGTAATATAATCCTAAAAGGTTTACATTTTGCTGGATTTCCCGAGCGCTACTACTATTTACAGTACAAAACCTCTCTCAGCAAATTCAAAAAAGGGCTTTTAGATTAGTTGCCGAATATCATCAGCATTTGCGCTTAGAACCACCGTTTGACTTCGACTTTGACTTTGAAAAGGGTTTCTTCTTTGAGGCACCATCATCAAAATCATCACCGCTGTCGTATTCGGACTTTTTGCCTTTTCGCTCCTTTTCAGCCTTCCCACACAAAATTAGCCTACTTTCGTCCCTCTCCCGCTTTAACTCAAGCTTCTCTTCGGGCCTCCAAATGAAGATTGACCTGAGAAAACAAATAATAATTTAATCATGGAGAACCGGATAAATATTCTTCTATTTCTCGCGTATTTATTTATTACTGCTATTTCCAACAAACTGTGAAAAACGCCGCCTTCCTATTCTTTATTCTCGATAGCATAATAAGACATAATCTCGAAAGCATTCCTTACTGAAGGAGGGATTTTTCACAAGATAATACATAGTTTAGGGTGTGGTTGCACTTATCCAAACAAGAGGGGGGGTTTTTGTAATTTGGGCTTACCTAAGGGGGGTGGCCGTAATTTACCCAAAAATAAATGAAGTCATAATATAGCAAACATAAAAAAAGAGAGAACGAAAATGAATTGATATAAACTGACCTAGAACTACCGGAGGCCAAGACATCATCACGCGGATGTAGCTTATTTACGGGACTGATTGTCGTAATATTCGGATCCATGACCTCAGCAACTAACTGACCTGTATTTATGTCTATAAAATCAATCGGATGCAATGCTACCCCGTTGTAATTTTCGCTTATGTAACGCCCAACAACAACAAGGGATTCCGATATATCCTGCAAATAAAAAATAAATAAAAAAATTGCATTTTTTTGCCACATATAATCGAAATATATTTTGATTGCACGTAGGTCTTTCATATCTCGAATTAAAAGTAACTATCACCTTCGGGTCCCATTCTGCTTTAAAAGGTGTTAAATGACGATTAAAATCGTGACTGTGCACAATTTCTCGGCTCGGAGAATCCATATTCCCGAAAATGGAATCCCATATACGAATTCTATTGTCCTGCGATGTTGTGAGTATTTTGCTGCCGCTGTGCGGAGAAAAATAGGCTGAGTTAACGACGCGCTTGTGTGCAAGATTATAAATCGAAGATCCAGCTTCTAGCATGCGCATGTCCCATATTCGAGCCTAGGGAAGACATAAAAACATGTTGATCTACTTTTCAACTTTAAACATTATTTTGAAAAATCGATCATAGTATTTCATAAAAAAAATTAAAAAAAAAACTATAATTAAAAATATAAACATATAGAAGCTTACAAAGTGATCGTTTCCGCAACTTAGAAGAAGATCTGGTTGAAGAGGATGACAGTGTAAACCAGTAACTTTGCTTCCTCTCTTGTGAACCAATATCGGTTTTCCCGTGACATTGTTCGAGCGCATATCTAACCTGTATATATATATATATATATATATATATATATATATATATATATATATATATATGGCCGGACAAAAAAAAAACATTTTAATTCAAAGATTTGTTGAAAAATCTGTCACGAAAACAATTACACTCTGGACTGTCGTAACAGATAACTTTACACGATATTACCACATGTTAAATTAGTTAATTCATAAGATTCCTAGTCGTAAACGGAAGTGCACTAAGGCACACGTAATCAGATGGTTACATATCAACGCACAGGTAAATGTAAAGAGAATATACGAAAGCTATTTATTACAACATTCTTCGATTTACTGTTCGGTTGGTTGAATACGATCATCATAAAAATCTGTCATATAATAAACGGACAGTACGGTACATATGAGAAGCATAGAGACTACGCTAGCTTCAGCATAAGATTAGTATGGGGAAGCAATTTCAATTTTAACTCTAACAATTTCTCAAAAGTAAATATATACAAGCGACGAGATAAAGGATATACACACGTGTAGAGAAGTCCAAAATTATCGGCAGCGATCAAAGTTCGTTTTTCAGAATTCATTTCCAACCCGTACAGCATCCTCCATGTGCTCGGCCCCTAAAGAAAAATCACAAACAATCCATTATATATATATATATATATGATAATACTGCATATACAATTATAGTATCACGGTCCACGAAATATTCCGTACAATAATTAATCACATAATAATCATTAGTATAGCAATCGAGGAAATTATCATCGTCTTAAAAATTAATCTGAACTAGTAAGTACCTGCCAGCCATCGGGATTAAGGTTCAACAAAGTCGACGAAATTCCAGTCTCTAAGTCAGTGGTGCTGACTGTACCGTCAGAAGAAGCACCATACACTGTCCCGTCGTTCATCGGATTAAACCTGTATTGTATGCATGTTAAAAAAAAACAAAAACAAAAAAAAAACGGAAGCACTCAACTATGACTTGACAAACAAGCAAGCAAGCAAAAGCAGAACATACTTCATGTTGTTAAGTATGCATCCATGGATGTTACTGTACACTGTCCTCTCGTGCACTTTCACGAAATCCCAAACTCCAAGTTGTCCTTTCTTTATGACAATAATAACAAGATTGCCATCACAAAATATCGCATAAATATACTTAAAATTGATAGATAAGGGAAAATAAAGGGGTAACCTTGTCACCGGATATAAGAATATTGTTACTTGTCGGGTGGAACTCCAAACACGTAACACGTCTGCTATGATATCTAATTACCGCACAGTTCACTTCATTTGGAATCACAAATGCCGGCTTGATCTGTTTAAGACGAGAATAGAGCTCAAGCTATTATTTCTAACCTTTTTTAATTATAGGCGAGCAGCCAACGACATAAGTTGCAACTTGCAGCAGATGAACGGCATTATGAAAATTATACACAATATATATATATATATATATATATATATATATATATA
>NW_012192835.1:625202-647895 GCF_000504015.1 Erythranthe guttata
TGCTCGACCCAGCAAAATACATATACAGTTAAACCTCTATAAATTAATACAGTCGGGACTAACAAAAATTTATTAATTTAGTGAAATATTAAACTATCGAACTAATGATTTAGTAGTTTTTTACCGAGTCGGAGCCAGAAAAATCTATTATTTAAGCGAGGTTATTAAATTATCGAGGTTCTACCGTAATACTCAATGTTCAGTATTTTACATGGAAATATTATTATGGATGGAAATGTGAAAAAACGAGAAAAAATTATTGTGTTTCCTCTAAAGAATATCAGATTGCCACGAACCATCAATTACTAATTTGTAAACTTAAATCGTTAGTCGTATCACACATTGGATACTGAAATCATTTCCTCTATCCTAATTTCCCGTTACATCGTGTAGTTCATATCACACACATTCATCCCATATTGAATGATTAATGCTAATCATATATTTAAGGAAATTTGATATTTACTCGGAATGTATTTATGTGTGCACCACACAATCATGAATGATCAGCTAAAAACTCGACGTGGTAAAGAATTCTACGATCGCAGAACTGCGTCCATCCTTGCCGATGTTTCAAAAGGAAAAAAATCGGTCACAACTGGAACGAAATGACAGAACCTCTTGAATAATATGCAGATTCTAATAAATCAAGACAATACGAGTAAAACCTCACCGCAGAAACACGAGGCCGAACTTGACGTTCGAAAACATAGTCCACCGAACTATGAGCACTCTTCAAAGGCGCCGGGGAGACTCCGTATTCCGTAGCCACTCGGTGCGGACAATTCACCGTTGTGTGCCCTTCAATTCCCATTTCAAAAGGGTTTCAAAATCCACACAGCACATAATAAAAACTCTAAAAATTAAAATAAACTGTTTGGAAAAATTATCGCAATTTCGAATAAATATTATTTTATTACCAGGCATTTTGCAGAGGAAACATGGCTTCATTGGGCAGTCAATGTAGGTTGCCCCCCTGAACCCGGCTTCATGACCCGGTTTCTTGCACACCTGAAACCAATTTATAAAATTCTCATACATATATATATACACACACACATAGTTGAAGGGTTTTTTTTTTTTTTTTTTTCATGATTTACTTTGCAGACTTTTTTGAGGCTAATAGTGATGGGTTTTCTTCTAATTTTAGTCGATGTAGAGGGCTCGTCTTTCTCCTCCTCCTCCTCCTCCTCTACTACATCTTCTTCTTCTTCTTCAGACTCTTCTACGGCGGCGTTTTGGACTTCGTCGCCGTCGTCTTCGGAAGAACTCTCCTCCGTGTCGGAATCCCTCTCAATCAACACTTTCGGGAAGGACCTGCTACCTCTGGTGTGCGGCGCCATTTTCAAAAAACTGTGACAGAATTTACAGAAAAAAGTAAATATATAATATGAAAATGGAAGAGAAATGGAGAGAGAAATATATTTGACCGACTATGGAGACAGAGGGTCGTTGTGGTGCTACAATTACATAATTGCCCTTAGGTTCTAGCCACACCTACCCTCTAATTTCTATGTTTTTTTTTTATTTACAGTTGAATTTCTATAAATTTATGCAGCATGGATAAGGGAAATTCTATTAATTTAGCGAATGATGAAATCATCGAATTAATAATTTAACACGTTTTCACTTAGTTGGGGTCGAAATAAATTATTATTTAATTGAAGTTATTAATTTATCGAGGTTCTACTGCATTTGTTAATGTGACAAATTTAATAAAAACAAATTTGTATATATGTAAGACTTTATTGGCTTTTTTTGATTAATTAAGTTTCAAATCTATATTTATGGTGGGCAGAAACTATTGTTCATACGCTTTTTCATGTTTTGGAAACCGAAACTTGTTGACATATGTCGAAAATGTTTGGGGACTATTTTATAAATATTTTAAAATTTTGAGGACGTCTCTGGTAATAATAAAAAAATAGTAATGCGTTTCCATCCAAAATATCCAAAACCTATTTTAAATAGAGACTCGAAATTATACAATATTAGTGGTGTTAGAACATTGTTTTAATTGAAACTATATTTCTAAGAAAATGCTATTTTCATGTTATGAATATTGTTTGTTATAATTCAAGTTAATTTTCACTAGTAATATCCACTAGTATATGTGTATCGGTGTATGTATTCAAGTTATCCTAAACTACAATATTACAATTGTTATACCTGGGGAAAAAAATACTGTGGTTTTGCATTGTAGATTCAGACAAATAACCAACCATCAAACACACATACATATATGGTATTTCTATATGTAAATTAATAGTGTAGAATCACACAATGTATCTCATCGGGTGTAACATCTACGAATTCATATATTTACTAGTGTATAATTTCACAGAATCATATATTTACTTCAAAAATTGAACCACAATAAAACAAAGGAGCGCGTGCTAAATCCCACACTAAAGTTTACTAAATCACACACATAACTTATAAAGAATTCTCTCTCTACTCATATTCTCTCTAAAATGATTTTATCCATATCACTCAAAATTCATTATTTTTTTACGTGAATAATCATAAATACTGATTTCAGCTCTATTTAATACTTATTCAATTTCATTAAGCCTAATTATTCAAATTCATATCAATTCGAATTTTTTCCAATTCCAACTTTATTTTAGTTTGAACATGTGAAAATTTTTGTCAAATTCGAACCTGGAATGCCAATGACGTTTTTAGTGTATGACTTTATGAAAAATGTTATGGAAAAAGAAGAAAGGTGGAGAGGGAGAAAAAAAGATTTTAGAGAAATAAATATTTTTAATTATGTTCATGATTTTGCAAAATTAACGTGAGATTTAACATTTCAGTAAAAGAAAATATAAAATAATTAATATGGATAAGAAGTCCCAAGGCCAAGGGTGTAGTGAACAGTGAACACGAATGGACAATGACCAGCCATCGGTTGACAAGCTGCCACGTAATGTCCCGCCATTTCACATAAGTAGATGCCAGATTTCCAGTTATACCCCTTCCCTTCTCCGGCAATTCTCATGCCTATTCGATTTAGAAAAATATTAAGGCGGCGGATATATGTAAACTCATTTCTTCATTAGCTTAAATCCACATAAATAAGTTTATTAGTTCAAGTCCGCCAATTAATCTAAATTTATCACATTAAGATCAAAGCAGAACAAATATACTGTTATCCACAAATAATAGTCAAATACAAATAAATCCTATTTTTAATTTGTTTATGATCAAAAAATCATAAAATCAAAAAAGAAAGACAAAAAGAAAATATCATGACTGCCGCCGCCAGACCGCCGCAACGCCGACCAGCGAGACTTCCACCGCATCGGCGATGACCAGCGATCCACCCACCGCACCATTACCACCACTGCACCACCACCAACAAGTAAGTCTTTTTTACTAAACTTTTGTTTGTAAATTCGAAAACATTAATTGAGCATCGATTCTTGATAAATATGTATGAATGAACATTAATCTATGCTTATTTCTTGTTGGGTTGCAATGTTTTGGCCGATTTTTGAAAAAAAATTGAGACTGAAATTGATTTTTTTTCGTTGGTTTCCCAAATCGGTTTACCCAGACCGATTTTGTACACGATAATCGGCGTCATAATGCCGATTTTTGTTAACCAAACCGGCGACACAACGTCGATTTTACAAGTCAAAATCGGCGTTCTAATGTCGATTATTGAGTACAAAATCGGTTATCGGATACCGATATTTTTCGGATTTTTTTTTAATAATACATTATATATTTGGTTAATTGATATTTTTTAAATGTTTTGCAGTGGAACCTCAACCTTCTCGTGTACCCCCGACCGTTTTCAAACCATAATCGAAAGGAAAATGCTCAAAAGAGCAAGGTGAAAAAGCCAAAAAAAGCGTGCCCCTTTTAATCCTCTCGGTCGATGCAATGAAGGTCCTTCTTCAGTACCTATATTTCACAGTTTTTCGCTTTTTGGATTTTTTTTCCAACTCGTAATACAGACTATCCTTAGGTGTTTGGATCTTATAATACAACTTTAGAGGTATTTGTTGATCCCGATACATAAAACGGGTAGTGAATTTAGTAAATTGGTTGACAAATTAATTAGTGAAAATACGAAAAGATTAGCCAAGGCGAGTTGACTCTGTCCTTAAGAAGAAATTTCCCCGCAACGGTGCTAACGGATTAAATGGAAATCGTCTCCCAAGATACAACGGCAAAACTCGGAATAGGAGCACTCCAAATCCCAAGTACGACGAACTGTACTTTGTGTAGAACTTTTCGAGAGAATCTGTGAAGGGTAGGCTTAATATGTAGTAGGCTTGTTTTGGATTGAAGTGAGGAATTTTGGGAAAGTTGGGTCTATTTATAAGGTTCGAAAAGTAGTGTCCTTTGGAGCAAAAATGTACCTTTTGATTGAATGGTTGCACCATTTCGAATTGAGTCAATTGGGAGTGGTTGCACCATTTCGAGTTGAGCCGAATGGTTTGCATTGGTTCGGCCGCACCAATTCTGACCAGTCAGACCAATCGAGATGGGCTTCAAGTAATAAGGGCCCAATGGGTTAAAAGCCCACATGACCTAATGTTTTTGGCCCAAAAAATTAATGTAGTGATTTGGGCCCGAGCCCAAATCCAAATCCGATCCGTACGAACGAGCCGAGCCGGCCGGCCGGTCAGACGGCGCGCGCGGGCACGATTTGAAACACATAACATATAGGCCTTTCTCCCTAACAAAGTTGAATGCCCAAAGGGCGTGACCCTTTGTCCCAATATATTGATATATATACAGCTCATTACTTCTCTACTTTTCCAATGTGAGATAACTCAAAATCCCACTTTCCTTATATTTTGGACTAGTAATTTTTTCATTCACCACAAAATTGGTTCTAATCCAAAATTCATTTATATACTCAATTAGACCGTACAATAACATTGATAAAAAATTGTTCATGACTCAATTTTTAACCAATTTTCCCAACAGTATTAAACATAAATATATATGTTACGAGCAATTGTAAGTAATGCATAATAATAATAAAGGCTACCAATAATCTTAAAATATTGTACATTAATTACATTGTTTCACGAAAAATCTTTTTACATATGTTAAATCTATGAAGGTTTCTTGGTACTTCTTGACCAACTAACTTCCTAAACATTGTAATCCTTGATTTTATACCGGAAGTGTTCCAACTATCCGCTTTTTCATCATGGTACCGTCGTCAATAATCCGCCATATGAGGTATTGGACAATTCATTTTAACTCCCACCCAACATTATCGGTATCCTTTCCTTTTTTTGTTCCTTTAATCAAAATGTGCAATTACATTTTTTAGAATCCGTCCTCCTCTTTCCCTCTCCTTGGTCATCCTCGCCGGCTTTCTTCTTCCCACGATATTCACCCGCACACTCACACGCGAGTACAACATACAGTCTTATACGCCCTTTCAATCCCGTATTTGAAACGAAAATGTTTAACACCATTCCGTGGCGTCTACCAACTCCTTTAACCCAATCGAGTACAGCTTCCGGTGTCTCAAATATTTGTTCGTTAGATAATTTATTTGAATAATCCTCCATCAGTCCCCTAGGTTGCAGCACGAAAGTATGGGAAAACGGTCTTTAAAAAAAACACAAATAATAAAATCGGTACTTAAAAACCGATTTTTGTAGTACAAGTCGGCATGATAATACCGATAATACAAAAATAAATCGGTGTTGTCATACCGATTTGTACTACAAAAATCGGTTTTTAAGTACCGACTTTTATTAAAAAATCGGAATGTGGTTACCGACTTTAGCAACAAAAATCGGTATTTACAGACCGATTTTTGGTATCGTCGAATTTTTTTCCTAACAAAAAAAATGACCCACAAGCAAAAATAAACGGTTAAAACATACTTCATTGTGTTCTCCACCCTCGTAACCCACCATATCATTGTTTTCTGGTTCCATCGTGAATGTTTGGTGTGTATTTGATAATTTTGGTGTGTAGGGTTTCTTGGTGGGTTTGTGAAGTAGAAGAAGAAGAAGGAGGAGATTTTTAAGTCGAGAAACAATGAAGAGGGGTTTCTGAGTTTATGTATATTATTTGGTCTTGTACAAATGAAATGATTTTTTTTTTTTTTAATGTTTTATGTTTTTTATTTGGTTTTAAATTTCATTAAGGGTAAATTAGTATTTTTATGTTGGAGGTCTTGAACTAATAAAAAAAATGGACTTGCATATAACCGCCGCCCAATATTAATTACAATTTGTAATTTCTAGTGAAAATAAACTCTTGATTTGAAACAAGATGGTATTTCTTTTTTTTATATATTTAATTACTAAGCACTTTCATTGAAAATATAAATTCATTTCATTTTACAACTCAGAGTAAAGTCGATGGTCTAAAATAACACTAAAAAATCATGAATCTTATTGATGTTACACAATGTAGCATATTATGTAAATTTCTATAATAGGGGTAAATTACAAAAAGTTCTTGAACTTAGGCTAAATTTCGTCGGCTAAATTTCGTATTATACAGACTCATTTATGGTGTGATTTTTCATAAAATCTTTTTTATTCCAGTGAATATGTCTAAAAAAATTCGATTATAACGTTGCAACTCTTTATCCTACTTTTTAAAGACAGGTCATATAAATATATAAATATGTGCAAATTATATATTTCTTAAATACATATACATATACTAGCTTAGTGGATATTACTAGTGAATTTAACTTGAATTATAAATAAACAATATTCCCAAAGGAAAAAGCATTTTCTTAGAAACATAGTTTCAATTAAAACGATGTTCTAACACCACTAATATTGTAGAAGTATACTTATTTTCCATTGATTCTTCTGGATGACAAACTATTATAAGATCCTCATGTAATTTAATTTATATGTTATTAATCACCTGGGGTAATGTAGAAAATGAACTGGGAGAGCAAAGCAGATCAGTAGCTTGACAACTTGATGATCCTGAGGTACCTGCGATCATAGAACACATGAACTAAGCCGGGGGTTGATCCGGCGGAAACCCCTCCGACGCTCAAGTCAGACGTGCTGATCATAGAAATAGTCCAGAGAATATACATTTTGTAGTATTACTCAATAATAGGACGTACCTTAAGGAATGAGTTCAAATGATTATTTATAGCTTAGTTGAGATTGTTGGGCCCAAACCTTACTTGAAGGTGATTGGGCCTTGGTGATAATGGTCTTCAATATTGGGCTCGTGGCCCAGTAGGTAAATAATTTGTAGGCCCATTGGGTTGGGCCAATTAGGCATATCATTAAGCCCCCCACTCTCGAGTCGATGTGGGGGTCATGTTGAAGTGGGCGACATATCGTGTTGAGAGTAAAAATTGTAGTAGTCGATGGTGTGTGATAACGCGTTGGAGCGTGTGTCGGAGGGGCGTGAATGCGCGTTGGCACGTAGCGCGACCAAGTTGTCGCGATGTAATTTAATTGAGTCGTCGGTTTTGTCCCGCGACGATGTAGTAGCGAATTATCTCCTCGTGGGAGTTGTCTCGTCGCGGGGTAATAGTGTTGATCGAGTTATCTCCTCGTGGGAGTTGTCTCGCGATAATGTAGTAGCACGGATCAAGTAATCTCCTCGTGTGAGTTGTCTCTGGGGTAATAGAGTTGATCGAGTTATGTCATCGTGGAAGTTGTCTCACGATAATGTAGTAGCATGGAGCTAGTATTCTCCTCGTGGGAGTTGTTATTTTTCGACATTGTCAATGTTTTGATGCGTTGCTTATATGTGTTTACATATAGCCTTGTGCATGATGTACTTGAGGAGGGGATCAGACTCTCAAGATTTTTTTTTATATGGGGGTCGTGCCCCTTATTAGACCTCGTGGGCCTTAAGTATGTTTGGACCGTGGCCACGTTTTAATGAATGACCCATCGAAAACAAGTAGATAAATTTGAGTAATCAAGCTGGCCAGGCTATATAGATTCTCATAATATCTCTAAGTGCTTCTAGGGTTGTAATCGTGCTAACTTGAGCTTGCGATTATATGGTGAATTTCGGGCGAGTTGTCTCCTCATGGGAGTTGTCTCGCGGTGAGTTGTAGGAGCATTGGATGATGCGCGATTTAGGAGCGTGCGGATTGAGGTTGCTCTGAGCGAGTTGTCTCCTCGTGGGAGTTGTCTCGCAGCGAGTTGTGGTACCGAGTGAGTTGGCTCCTCGTGGGAGTTGTCTCGCTGCTGGTTCGTAGTACCGAGCGAGTTGGCTCTTCGAGAGAGTTGTCTTGAGCGAAGTTGTAGGAGCATTGGATGATGCGCGATTTAGGCGCGTGCGGATTGAGGTTGCTCTGAGCGAGTTGTCTCCTCGTGGGAGTTGTCTCGCAGCGAGTCTTATTATCGAGCGAGGTGGTTGCACGTGGGAGTTGCCTTGCAACGGATTTGTAGTATCGAGCGAGTTGGCTCATCGTGGGAGTTGTCCCGCTGCGGGTTGGGGTACCGAGCGAGTTGTCTCCTCGTGGGAGTTATCTCGCTGTAGGTTGTAGTACCGAGCGAGTTGGCTCCTCGTGGGAGTAATCTCGCTGCGGGTCATAGGATGGAGCGAGTGGTCTCCTCATAGGAGTTATCTCGCTGTGGGTTCGTAGGACCGAGCTAGTTGGCTCCTCGTGGGAGTTTCCTCGCTGCGGGTCGTAGGATGGAGCGAGTGGTCACCTCGTAGAAGTTATCTCGCTGTGGGTTCGTAGGACCGAGCGAGTTGGCTCCTCGTGGGAGTTTCCTCGCTGCGGGTCGTAGGATGGAGCGAGTGGTATCCTCGTAGGAGTTATCTCGCTATGGGTTCGTGGACCCGAGGGAGTTGACTCCTCGTGGGAGTTGTCTCGCAACGGGTTATATGACTGAGCAAGTTATCTCCTCGTGGGAGTTGTCTTGCTGCCGGTTGTAGTACCGAGCGAGTTGGCTCCTCGTGGGAGTAATCTCGCTGCGGGTCATAGGATGGAGCGAGTGGTCTCCTCGTAGGAGTTATCTCGCTGTGGGTTCGTAGGACCGAGCGAGTTGGCTCCTCGTGGGAGTAATCTCGCTGCGGGTCGTAGGATGGAGCGAGTGGTATCCTCGTAGGAGTTATCTCGCTATGGTTTCGTAGGCCCGAGGGAGTTGGCTCCTCGTGGGAGTTGCCTCGCAACGGGTTATATGACCGTGCGAGTTTGCTCCTCGTGGGAGTTGTCTCGCAAGCCCCCACTCTCGAGACGATGTGGGAGCCAAGTCGAAAAGGATACCGGATCGTGTCGAGAGTAGATCGGTGCTGTGGTGTACCATTAATTATTGGCGTGGTGTGCACCGAATGTGCTGTGGTTAGGGGTGGAAATCGGACGGATCGGATCGGATTTGGGTGTTTCGGAAAATTTCCGATTTTTTTCGGAAGGCTAAAATGCCTTCCGATTCCGATTCCGATTTTTTCGGAATTCAAGAATCGATTCCGATTCCGATTTTTTCGGAAATTTCGGAAAATCGGATTTTTTCGGAATCCTTCATTTTCGGATTTTTCGGAATTTCCGGATTTAAAAAAGAAAAAAAATGAAAACAAAATAAAGGGCAGCGGGGCTGGTGCTCGTCGAGAGAACGAGAGCGGCGTGGCTGGAGCTCGATGGAGAGAACGAGGGCGGCGGGGCTGGTGCTCAGCGGAGAGAACGAGGGCGGCGGGGCTGGTGCTCGGCGGAGAGAACGAGGGCGGTGGGGCTGGTTTTCGGTGGAGAGAAAGAGGGCGGCGCTGCCGGTGCAAAAGGTGGAGAGAATAACGAGGGCAGCGCAGCGCTGGTGCTCGATGGAGAGGAAGAGGGCGGCGCTGGTGCTGGCGGAGAGAAGAGGAGGCGCGGGTGGTGGTTGACGGAGAATTGAGGGTGGTGTTGGTGGGAGAAAAGCAAAAGGCAGAGAGAAGATAGTGGGGAGCGGCGTGAGGACTGGGGTGAGAATGAGAGAGTAACTTCAATTAGGGTTAGAATTTACATTTTAATTGTTTAGAAAATAAAGTAATAAATAATAATATATTTGTCCACTTTACTTGTTACTGTGTGTGAATATATATATTATAATAATAATCGGAAATATTTGGAAATATTCGGAAATAATGGAAATAATTGGAAATAATTTCGGATCGGAATTCGGAAATTCCGAAATTCTGTTATGTATTTCCGATTCCGATCCGATTTTTTTCGGAAATTTCGGAATTCGGAATTTCGGAATTCGGAATTGAAAAAATCCTTCCAAAATCGGAATTTTTCGGATCGGATTCGGCGGAAATCGGAAATCGGAAATTTTGTTCCGATTTCCACCCCTAGCTGTGGTGTACCGAATGTGCAAATTATATATTTCTTAAATACATATACATATACTAGCTTAGTGGATATTCTAGTGAATTTAACTTGAATTATAAATAAACAATATTCCCAAAGGAAAAAGCATTTTCTTAGAAACATAGTTTCAATTAAAACGATGTTCTAACACCACTAATATTGTAGAAGTATACTTATTTTCCATTGATTCTTCTGGATGACAAACTATTATAAGATCCTCATGTAATTTAATTTATATGTTATTACTATAGATCTATGTAGTACGAACACGGGAATGTGCACACGGTGAAATAGGAAATTGGACATGGGGAAACCCTATTTTTAAAAAATGTTGTATACGGAAACATGAGAAAACATGTAAATATTAAAAATATAAGGATAAATTCATAATTTAAAAAAATATTATAACATTAGGTTTTATTCTCAACCTCAATTACATATTTATATCTCAAATTATATATAATTTATAAGTGCAAATCTGAATTATCATTCCACAAAATTACATATGGTTCATATAAAGTTATTTTAGTATGAAATAAGCATCTAAGAAAATTTAAAATGGCACTAGAATTGAAAAGGAGGCATAAGATTTCAGATTTTTTAAGTGTAAGTAATTCCAAGTCTTTATTTGAAATGAGTTTTGGATTTTTTGGTTGGAAATGCGTTACTATTTTTTTAGAGTCGTTATTTCCACTTTCAAAATATCTTATTTCAACACCAAATTAAATATATTCGATTTACCCATTTTTTTCTCTTTTACCAATATTATGCATAAATTCATAAATTGTGCACCACCAAACTAATTAGAATATTCGCAAAAAAAAAGTACCATTTTCCACTAAAATCTTTACTACATAATCTCACCCTCTCCACCTTAAGTGAACATACCTTCGTCAGAAAAAAACACTGAAATGTTAGCAGGAATTCACGTTCACGAAGAAATAAATTAAGAGCATTTGTCTCGAGAAAAAAAAAAAAAAAGAAAAAAAAAACTAGATATTTTTAATATTGTTGTTTTCCGTGGATTACAATTTGAAAAAATAGCTTACTTTTCATTCAGCACAATCAGCCCACAAACTGATTGATTCAAATTAGGTGATTATTCGAATGTTGTTTTACCCTTTTAGGTTTCATTGCAAAAAAAATAAAATAATAGTAACATAGAACAGTGGAGGATTAAGCGAATATAAGGGAGGCTAAAATTGGGCATTTATGATATTTTATATATAATTGGTGGTAAATTAAGATAATTTGGAGGTGAAATTGCACCATTTTTTTCAATTACTATAAACATCACCGAAACTTTAAATATTGACGGAAATTGCCACAAGATGTTTCCAAGATGTGTCACAACATTTCCTTTTACAAAATGTGAAAACATGTATGTACAGAAGTTACGTGCATCATAGTTATAGATTTGAAAAATAAAATTCTGAATTTTTTTTTCCGGCAAAACAATCGTCGATTTCTGTGGTTTCCTTTTTTTAGAACATTTTTTTAAATTTTTTATAATAATATTAATGTGTCAATATTAATAATATTCTCAGACAGTAATATTACTATCTCAAGCAGTAACTGAGACAATAATATTACTATCTCAATGCAATATTACTGTCTCGTCTAGTAATTATACTGTCTAACACATTAAAAGTATTGTGTTAACTGTTAAAAATAAAATGTCAACGCCGACTACTGGCCCGACAAAAAAAAAAGTTTAGAAAAAAAAATATTTTTTAAGAAAATTATGAGAAGGGGTGAATGTGATATGTTTGTTCAATCTGGGAGGCAATATTGGTGAGTTAGAGTTTAATGGATAAAAGTGATTTAAATTATAGATGAATTTGAGGTAGGTCTATGGAATGAAGTTTTACTACATTAATCAGCCACATTCTTTTAAGTTACATGTAGTTATTTTAAGTACAATAAACATATTGAATTTACGAAAAAAAATTAAAAAAAAAATTAAAAAAGAAATTAAATACAAAATTAATAAAAGAAATTAAATAAAAATTTATTAAAAAATTTAATAGGAAATATATAAATCAAACAAGCAGGTTTTAAGATCTTCAACGCTTCAGACATTCTCGGTCGTAGATCTGGGCTCGATTTAGTCAACGCCGGAATCCGGCGGCAAAAGAAGTTTTTTTGAAAAAAAAAAGTTTTTTGAAAAAAAAAAAAGTTTTTAAAAAAAAAGTAAAAATTGGATTTTTGTGGTCAAAATTGGATTTTTGTGTACAAAATTGATTAAATTGGGGTTACAATTAAGAATTGGGTATAAATGGTTGGGGGTAATATTGTCATATACATGAATGTTTCCTTTATTTATGAGATTTTTGTAAGAAGGTGAGTGACCAATAACCTTTATTAATCCAATCTATTAAAATTAACTGAATAAGCCTCTCATGAGCTACTTATTAATAAAGGGATCTAGATAACAAATCTTAAAAAAAGTAAAATCCAAACAATGTCCAGAGGTCTGTAAATGACTAAAATACCTCATCACATTTTAATATGCTCCAATTTCATCGTTTAATTCAATTTAACAGCAATTTGACCCCAAATTTTACCAATTATTCAATTTTTTGTCTCTAACCCAATTTTTACTACAGTTTCGCCCTTCGCCGTTGGGCAACTAGCGTTAACTTTTTCTGTTTTTTTCTTTTTTTTTGGTCTTTTTTTTTTCCGACGATCAAGTTTTTCCCTGGTGTTAATTCTTTTGATTTTTTTTCCTGCCGCCGCTAAACGGCACCGGCGACGTTGAATATTATTATTATTTTTTTTTTTGCATTATTTTTTCTTAAACGTTTTGGACCCGTTTAAACAATAATATTGTTGTGGTTGACATGCATATTAAGCATATTACTGCTTAACACAATAATATTGCTATATTACTCTCTAGCAGAGTGATATTAACACACCAAATCATATTTTTGAGTAATAGAGTAATATTAATATATTGACCGTTCAACGAAGGCAAACATGATAAAAAATCAAAAGAATTAATATTGATGTGGTTGACAATAATATTACTGTGACGACGTAATATTACCGTCAACCACAATAATATTATTGTGTTTGGAGTAATATTACTATAGTAGACATCAATATTAAGGTTGGACCCGTAATCGACTATTTTCAGTAGTAGATTAAGGTTAATCGTACGTTTATTGATTCATTTTTGGATTTTTGAATATTGATTCCTTATTTTTGTCACGTGTAATTGGACTTATGGCATACCGGTGGTGCGTTTTTATTCTTTCATTGTCAATACATCATCTGATTTGTATAAATCAATACAATTTTTGTATATTTGTTGTTTTGTAAATAAATAGTTGGTTTTGATTTTATTTTTTTGGGTAAATTACAAACACCCCCTGAGGTATGACCAAATTACAAAAACACCCCTCTTGTTTGGATAATTACAACCACCCTCTCAACACATCAAATTGTTTGGCTATTGTTTGGATTCTTATGTTGGATCATGCTGGATTTCGTTGACGACATTATGATGGTTTGTTAGTTTTAGTAGTCAATTTCATTATTCAACCATAAATATAGCAGTCAGTTCGTTAATTAGACTAATATACCTAACAGAGAAAAGAAGGATTAAAAAAACATAATTTTCAATAAATATATAAAATAATAAGAATAAATTAAAAAGGAAATTAATTAAAAACAAACAAAAACAAAAAATGGGGATAGATGAAGGGGGAAGAAGATAGTGGAAAGGAAATTTTGAGATTATAAAGGAAGGGAAAAGGGCATGAGTTTATATCAATTAGTAAAATATGGATCGAATTCAAACTCCTTATTAATGAAAGGATTAAGGGTTTTATCAAATAGCACTTGATCCTAAAGGGTGTAATTAATTAGGGGATAATCAGGAACTATTTTAATAAAGAATTGATATCAATAATTATATATTTTTAATAAATATTTTAATTATATTTTGAAAAATTAAACTTGTAACTATTTCTTAAAAATGTTATTTCCTCTTTATAAAAGTTATGATAGTATATGTAGATACTTGTAAAATCGTTAATTCATGGTCGGCTAGATTTTAATTGTAATTAAATATTGAAATCACGGAAATACAAAACATGATAAATTAATATTTTCCATAATAGAAAATCCTATGAATTGAGTATTCTTAAATAATTAAATTACATAATTTATAATTTAGGAATAACTTGTTTTGGCCGTTGATTCCTTCCAAGATCTTCAAGGTTTCAGACATTTTCGGCCGTAGATCTGGGCTCGAATCACCAACTCAGCAACTTTCTCTAATTACCTTTTCTTAATCTCGTTCTTTGTATGGCAAGTATTTTATAATTTAATTCCAACTCTGTTTCTTAAATTTTTTTCCTAATATAAATCTCTCGGCCATCTATAAATATATACACATACACCTGTTCTTCAAACCTTAAATTCAGAAAACCTTAAACACGAATCTCGTCTCCTCCCTCAACTCTCAAGATGCCGAATTTATTGTTGTTTCCTTTCGAAAATACTATACTAAATGTAACAATTTGGATTTCGTCCGTCTGCAGAATCCACACGCATGTACGATCAGCAAAAATCATCGCGGGACTCGATACGGAGTGGCTGCCCAATCTGGGGCCGCAAGAAGACCATCCAATCGCTGTACTTCAGCTATGCGTCGGCCACGATTGCCTCGTTTTCCAGATTCTTCGGTCCGATTTCATCCCTAAATCGCTACAAGTCTTCCTAGCGGATCCTCGTCACACTTTTTGCGGAGTGGGGATAAAAGATGACGTGGACAAACTATACGATCATCATGGGTTGCGAGTGGGAAGAATTGCCGATCTTAATGATCTTGCTAGAATGTCGAAGAAGATGACAGACGGTCAAGATCGAAACTACAGATATATGGGACTCAAGAAGATGGCGTTGGCTCTACTTGGGAAGAAGATGGAGAAGCCGTTGAATGTGACTTTGAGTAAGTGGGACGCTGAAGAACTCGACTCCGCTCAAATTCAATATGCAGCCATTGATGCCGCTGTCTCGTTCGAACTTGGTTTCATGCTATGTGTTCGGGTTTTCCATCCAAACGGGATCGTACGCCTACCGCCACCGCTACCGCCACCGCCACCGCCACCGCCACTGTATAATGGGATTGTACGCCTACCGCCACCGCCACCGCCACTGTATTCAAATTAGCTTCTTATATATGTAATATGTTATGGGTATTAATCTTTATGAAATTTGTTTCTTGACGAAAGAAATTATTCAGCTGCTTGTATTCAAATTTTCGGTGTTTTGTAGTTGTAGACTTGTAGTTAGGCAAGAAAACTAATATTAGGGTAACAAACTTGGGACTTAAAATAATTAGTTTCACTAATCAAAGTAAAGTTCGAATCCATATTTCCTAAAATAATATTGTCTCGATTATTCATATATTTTGGATCTTCTAAAATAATATCTCAGGATGGCCAAAGTGATCAAGACACAAAGCTATTGACATTATTCAAATTGTATAATAATAAATAAAAAATAAAAGAATATTTGTGGATGGACACATAACCTAATAAAATATATTAAGAATCTATATAATTCAAAGAATGTAAGTAAACAAAAAACAGGGACGGAAAGTGTAATTTTCTCATTTTTTAAACAATGCAGTACTAAAAAACCAAACATGCAATGAGATTTTGGTATTTGTCATAGAACCCCTAAGAATGTAAAATATACAATTAGATTCTTACATTCTTTGAATTATATAGATTCTTAATATGCCTCACATGACTTCTCCAAATCAGGGTCTTACAAATTTTCCCTAGAATCAATAACCATCTTCTCAATTCTTCTGATACGACGAAGTATTGTTCTACTCATTTTCAATTTATCATTCGATTTACTCTTCCTCTCTCACTCTCTCTCCCTATATACACATGATTTGTTGGAGGGAGGAATCAAAATTCCAACTCTTGCAAAAAATAAAAAATTCACAACACGTTTAGGAGAAGATTTTTTTACTTTTTTCCCTCTTAGTTATTTGGCAAAAAAAAGGGGACTTAGTGCACATTGGTCAACACAAAAAACAGTCTTCCAAATAAATTCATCCCCATGTCTTTAGCCTAAAATACCCTCCATAATATATTTTTTATCAATTTCATCATTATACTCCAACTTCCTCAATATTACGCATTGACCCCGGATTTAAACAAATATATCACATTAACCTCCATTTTAATAATTTTTTGAAAAAACAGTTAATTTTTTTCTGATTTTTTTTTCGGCCAGATTACGGTGTTGACTTTTGTTTTTGAAAACTTTTTTTTTCTGAATTTTTTTTTTCGGCGGTCTCCGGCGTTGGTTTTTTTTATGAATTTGTTTTCTTAAAACAATGTATTTTCATTAATATTACTGTTTTGGCTGCTAAATTACTATCTCATACAGTAATATTATGAATATTAATTTCCCAAACAGTAATATTACTAATATTGCTGTCTCAGCCAGTAATATTATTGCATGAGACAGTAATATTACGGTTGGAGACAATACTATTACGGTCGAAGATAGCAAAATTGCAGGCCTAGACGATAAAATTAATTAATACAATAAAATTACTGTCTCAGAAAGTTAAGCTACTGTTTCCGCTGTTAATTACTGTTAGAGACACTAATTTAGCAGGCAAGACACTAATACTAATTAAAAATAATTAAGAAAAAATAAAATTTCAAAATAAAATAAAATCAATCAACAGTTAAATTACTGTTAGAGACAGTAATTTAGCAGCGAAGACAGTAGTAATATTAATTAAATAATTTTTTTAAGCAAAAACAAAATTGAAAAAAAAGTCAATTTACAGTTAAATTGCAGTTGGAGACAGTAATATAGCAGCCAAGACAGTAATATTTAAAAAAGAAAAGAAGAAGAAAAAGTCAATAAACAGTTAAATTATTGTAAGTAATTTAGCAACCAAGACAGTAATATTAACTAAAATATTTTTTTTAAGAAGAAGAAAAAGAAAAAAAAAAAAAAAAAAGTCAACGCCGGAGACCCGGCATTCAACGGCGGGTGACCTGCCACAAAAATAAAACGTTTTCAAAAAACAAAAAAAAAAAATCAATGCCGGAAACCGGCGGTCAACGACGGCTGACCGCCGGTCTCCGGTGGCAGCGGGTCAAAATTGGGGCCGAAATTAGAATTAGGGTCAAAATTGGTTAATTGGTGAAATTGAGCTAAATTGGGGTGTAAATCATGAAATTGAAGTCGAGTTTCAAGGAATTTGGGGTAATTTTGGTATATATAAAAGTGTTTTCCTTATTTGCAAATAAGTTTGAATGAGCTGGAAATATTAGAAAGACAAAAAAGTTATATGTCAATTTTTTAATTAAGTGCACTTGTCATGGGCCTCTTTGACATTAACCCTATTTTTTTAATTATTGATTAAGAATTGTTCCAAATGAGCCCACACTTATTTAAGAGTTATTAATGCGGGATGCACAATAGAAGATTGGAAGTTTTGAGCGCAAATGTGAATTCTCAAATTTTCTACAGCAGCTCGTGTTTTTGACCCACAACTTCACCTATCATCAGATCATCATGATTTTTTTACTAGAGATGTCGAACACGTAGGACTTCAACCCAAAGCAAACGATCATCGATCCGACTTTCCAAAATAAAGTTATGAACTTTTGAAGCCCGCTGAATTTTTGGCAGCAACAAATTTGGAACAGTTCCGTTCGTGATTCTGCATGACGCCATTCATGCATCACGCCGTTGCAAAATTGAGACGGGGTTTGAGGATCGTATTTGAATCATGTTGTAAGTTCTAGATATTATTCTGCAATTAATCCAGAAGTTATCATGCATGAGTGCATGCTAGAAAACTTTTAAGATGTAAAAACGAATCTCATTCGAATTTATCAATGACACGCTCTTGGGGATTCAATTTTCCAGCAGGAAGACATGTTCTAAGATTTAGTGTAGGCGCTACCACATGCAGTCTCTTCCTTAATGATGTTTGATCACATATTGATAGTTCGAATTTCTTTAGGTGTGTATGGGTGCTTGTTGAGTGTACATTTTACACTCAATATAATTTCTTACGAGGATTTTTGTGAACTTTATCGATTTTATGGTACTTAATTATTGGTTTGTTGTATTTTGAGTATAATTCGAAGATTAGGGAGTTTCAAGGATGAAACAAGCAAAAAGGGGTCAAAAGCGGAATAAAACAGAATAAAACAATAGGAAGCTGAAAAATTACCTGGCACGACCGTGTGAGAAATAGGCCATATTTGGCACGGCCGTGCCAACTATATATGAAAATTGGACAGTAACTTCAAAATCTGGGACGGTCGTGTGAGATTTGTACTGATTCTCACACGGGCATTTGAAAACACGTTGAAGACAACTTTTGGGGTTTTTAACCACACAAGAAAACCCAAATTTTATTACCGAGACAAGTATCTATTTAAAGGCAAAGACAAGCACGAATTACAACACTTTTAATTTGCACCATCTTAAAGCAAGAGGAGCGAGAGAACGGAGAATCGAAGACGAAGACTTAATGAATCTTCATCATAGTTCTTCTTTTATTGTTTTCTACTTTTATGTATTTTCGTATTTTTATGATGTTTTTCGTAGAGAACATGAGTAGCTAAGTTTTTTAATCTAGGATTTTATTACAACCATATATGGTAATTTGAACCTATTTTTCTAATATTATGCAAGTTTAAATTCCATGATTATTTCTTCTATCTGGTCTTATTTAGTGCATGAATCTAGCTAATTTATGTTGTTATGTGTTATTGTTAGAATTGAATCGAGAGATCGTTTTAATAATTACAACAAGGATAGAAGAGCCTTCGAGTAGTTTGCACCGGATTAGTGTGTTAATTGCATGTGTTATCGTAAATATACAGATATCACCTTAGGTAGCCGTTTACGAGACTTGTTAGTTAATGTTTTATTCATAATTGGTTTGCATAGACATATAGTGAACTATTTATGAATAATAGGCTTATAATACACGTGACAGCGGGTTATAAGTAATTTAGTGTCTCGAGTTAATAATCAGGAATCGTAACTTGCATGATAGAGGTTTAATTGTGTGATGAATTATCGCATAGAGGGGAGATAAAACCATAGGTCCGTTTTTATTGATATTTTTCATGTGATTATTTGCTTTCATAATTACTTTAATTTTTTGTTGATTAAATTTGACAATCTTGCGTAGGCTGGATAAAAATAATAATTGTTAGAATTTAGTACTTAGTACTTAGCATTAGGTAATTTGAGTATTCTCTGTAGGATGGACATCCGACTCTTACGAACCCATTATTACAACTTATTTGCGATACGTGCACTTGCGTGTAGGTATTTAGCCCAACAGTGCTTGAGCTATAAAGTCCCGTTATGAAAACCCCATACAAATTCGGTATAAAGTGCTTTTCTAGCGAAATTTTTGCATAAATAAGTTGAAAAGAAAAACAAAATAAGTCGATCCATCTATAATTTAAGGGTGTAAATTTGGGCCGGACGCCCCATTTTTTTGAGAAAAACGGATGCCATACACCTAGTGACACGTGGAAATTTAACTAATTTTAAGCAAATAGATAATTTCTCTCTCCTAAACGTGGCAGTATAAAGAACCAAATTATGAGTATTACTTATAGGGGTCCTTGGACCCTACACTCGGTGATAAACACCGAGTAGGTCTTCTGCTGCCACGTGTCCATTTTTTGTATTTTTCTAAAACCCCTAAAGGTAAACCCTAGTGGGGAATATATTATAAAATAATACATAAATAATAAGTAATAACCGGTATTTATCACCGGGTGTAGGGTTGAACAAATCTACTTATAGTTTTCTGACTTTCTCTATGTTATTTGTTTACATTATTTCTTTGCATATTTTTTTTTCTTTTCCTTTTTTTTTTCTTCAAATAAAATTAAAATTTCCCTTATAATACATTGACTTAAATGTACATGTGATTTAGCAAATAATATTATATTTTGTAGTCAATGAATTCTTTAACTTATTTGGAAAAATAAAATAAAATGTTTTTTTTTTTGAATCATAAGTAATTTCATATTAAGTACATAAATAATATATAATAAATTTTATATGCATTTATTTTGGGTCTTGAGAATCAATTCCCAGCACATGTAAGATTGAATTAAGATGTGTTGTAAAAGGAATTTTTTTATTTAAAGAAAAAGAGAAAAACGAAAATCAAGAAGAAAGTAAAAGAAATAAAGATAAATCATACTCCATTAAAATCCACATGTCATGATATAAGTGGTGTCCATTTTTATTAGTAAAACGGAGCGTCCGTTTTGAATTAAATTCCATAATTTAATTATTAATTAAAAATTCCAAACAATTGTTGGTCTCATTACCCTCAACAATTAAATGAAAAAAATCAAGACACAATTTTTGGTGAATGTTTTGCCGCACCGCACGCGTTTAGACACTCTAGCTCGTATTCATAGCAGTAGTCATCATATGTGCAACAATAACAATCATTATCAGATTCTCCACATAGTGTTGTAGAATGGAAACAATCATAGTATTTGCTTCCTCCATCACCTTTTGCCAATATTTCTTTGTTATTATAAACACCTGAAACCAAATTGAAAAGAAAAAAGAAAAAAATACGTCGATCAATCATGTACGTGCATCACACATAATGGAATATATCGAATGGATTTATATTGTATATTTACATATAATTATCGACAAATAGCAATGACTACAGTGTGTGCAAAATGGATAATTATCGATACATGTGTAAGATTGGATCTTGCCTGGATCTAATAAACCATGTTCAAATAATTGTGTATTTTACGTCTTTCTTAGGGGTTATATGACAAATACCGAAATCTCATTGCATGTTCGGTTTTTTTTAGTACTGCATTGTTTAAAAAATGAGAAAATTACACTTTCCGTCCCTCAAACTTACCTTGATTTCAAATTTGGTCCCATATGTTCACATGAAACAGATTTAGTTCCTCATTTTTCAATATTTTGACCACTTTTGATCATTTTTTAGTGCCAATGGAATCAAACACGTGTCCGTCATTTTTTTAACTGACGGATTAACGGTAAATTGGCATAAATGACCAAATTAAGTGGCAAAGAGGGACCATTAAATGTATTTTGTTAACATAGGGGACCAAATGTGAAACTAGTGAAAACTTGAGGGATGAAAACAGTAATTTTCCCTTTTAAGAATTGTAAAATTGATAGCTAGAGTTTATTATAATTCACGAGTAAAAAAGGACTTAATATTTCACATTTGATCCATAATAATCTATTTTTTTATTATTGGTTAAGTTCATGTGAATCAAACAATATTTATAGATTTGAATCCACATTATTATCCCTACTATCACTTCAAAATATGTATTCTAAAGAGATTTTAAATACAGTATAATAATATATAATAGAAAGAAGAAAAAAAAATCAAACTGGAACTTACATTCATGAGGAATAAAGAGGGCAACAAGCGTTATAGAGAAGAAAATAAAACGAGCAATATTATAAGAAGCCATTGAAATGGTTGCTCAATAATTGCGGAATGAATTTCAATTGAGTTTTTATCCTAATTTATAGCTGTCAAACAAACCAAATTGTGTTTACTTAATTTTGCTTAATAAATCCATTGCTAAAGTTTTATTTTGGATGCATTAGCTCAATTGAATCGGATTCAGTATTAGTAGTTAATAATTTGTATTTGACTCGAAAAATCCTACTCAAATAATTAATAGTTTTTTTTTTCTTTTTCTGGAGGTAAGCTGTTGATACTTGTTACTATATTTTTTATTGATAAACAAAATTTGCTTATATTTAATTTCATTATACATAATCCATTGCTAAAATTTCATTATATAATTATTTTCTACAGATAATCTTATCTTATATATATAAAAAAGAAAAAATTGGCTACTCCTAGGGTATTTTCTCTCTCCCATTTTAAGGGTAAATTAGTATATGTTATAACGAATATCATGTCAGTTAAAAAAAAACTTGAGAATTGTCTTATTTTGCAAAGAACACATAAATTAACCATTACATATTTTATTAATTAACTTTTAGAGGCACAATTCCATTTAGATATGGAAAGTAAGGAATAAGATTTTGTTAATTAATTTTGAGAGGCACGGGGAAAATTACATTTTTTGTCCTCATACTTTACCCATTTTTTCAAAATTGTCCCTAAACATGCATTTTAGAGTTAAAATACTAGTCCTTAATCATGGCATTTTTTGACAGAATTGGTCCGGCGTTAATTTTTGCAGTTAAGTTGGATGGAAAATGGCATGTGCCTCTCACATGCCTTCAATTCACAACACTACATGAAACTTTCAACAAGACGCATTGCATCTTGTTAAAACATATTTTTCATAATTAATTAAAACTTGATGAAATTCGAAATTA
>NW_012192835.1:670155-684453 GCF_000504015.1 Erythranthe guttata
TATTAGTTGATCTGGAGTGAGATCATCCAGAGAGATTAATCGAAAAATTTCTATTGATCGGTAGAGGAAAAGTTTTGGAAATATCTGGATGCGCCTTAGCTTCTTTGAAAGTGAGGGTTTTATTTGCATCAAGAACGTCACCATCATACCACGAGCTTTCCAAAAATCAAATTTTTCCTTGGCCTATAATCCAACGACTATGAGTCTCCAAAATGTGAAAATGGTGATATACTTCGCGCCAAAGTATTGAGGCATGCAACGGAGGAGCATTCCCGAAATTATCACCATATTTAGCTCTAGCAAACCTTGTCCAAAGCGACGTCCCCTCAAGAACTTTCATTGCTAACTTGCCCGCTATAATATTTTTCATGTAAAAAAGGGATCTAAAACCTAAACCACCTTCCGTCTTTGGACGACATACTTTCTCCCAGCTAACCCAATGAATTCCTGGTCCTTCTTTTTTGCCCCATAAAAATTTCCGAAAAAGACTTTCCATTCGGACTAGCGTTTGTGAAGGAACCACCGTAGAAGATAAAGTATGCGTTGGGAGGCTGCTCAGTACCGATTGTATCAAAGTCATCCTACCTGCAAAGGATAAAAATTTTGCCTGCCATTCAGATAATCGATTTTGAACCTGCTGGATCAGGTAATCAAAGTGTTTGATCAAACATGCATCTCCCTCAATATATTGGCACTCCCAAGTACTATAATGGCAAAGCTTTGTGCAAACAACCACTCCAATCCTTGAGGCGAAGAATTTTATTTGCCTGAAGATGTTTTGACGTATAAAATCCGCTCTTCTCCAAACAAATCAATTGGCCAGATGATTTTTCATATTGTTTCAAAAGCAGCCATAAATTCTTGATCGGTGACTTACATCCATTGGTAAAAAGAAGCATGTCATCGGCGTAAAAAAGATGAGAAATAGGGAGCAAACCCCTTCGAACTTTATATGCATTAATACGCCCTTGTGCCTCCAATCTTTTAATATTGAGAGTGAGGATCTCTTGCGCCATTATGAACAGCAGAGGAGAAAGAGGATCACCTTGCCGAACTCCACGAAACGATCTGAAATGCCCATAAGACTCCCCATTAATTAAGCAAGAGTACCATATGTTTGAAAATGATCGATACATAAGATCGCAGACTTGATGAGACAACCCTAGTGCCTGCGTGGCTTTAAGGAGAAATCTCCATTCCAATCTATCATATGCTTTGGACATATCAAATTTGAAAATAATATTGCCTCTCTCGACTTTCCTGTCAATATCGGAAACCAACTCCGAGCTATGGCTATTGACTCATGAATACTACGATCCTTAAGAAAACCAGTTTGCTCTTCCGAAATAATAGTGGGCCAAAATGAACTCAAACGAGAAGCAATGATTCTTGAGATAAGCTTGTTTACAAAGTTCCCCAGACTGATAGGGCGAAATTGATGAAGCGATTCCGGATTAATAACTTTCGGGAGTAAAAAAAGAAGAGTCGTGGTAATGCCCTTGGAGAGGTGGTTGCCAAGAAAGAATCCATGAATAGTCTGCATGAGGTCTGGCTTAATTATATGCCAACAATTAGCATAAAAATAAGCTGTGAATCCATCTTGACCCGGGGCACTGTCAGGTGTCACATTTTTAATTGCTTGAAAAACTTCCTCTTCGGTTGGGAGAGCTATCAAATTTGCATTCATCTCCGAAGTGACCCTAGGCTCCACATGCGAAAACATATCCAAATCCATGTGATAAGGAGAAGCATGGAAGAGTTCCGAAAAATATTCCACCGCCTTTTGTCCAGTAACCTGGCCGTCAGTTGTGAATGAGCCGTCTACAAGTTTAAGAGAGATAGAATGTCGTCTGTCTTCGATCTTTAATCCTCGCATGAAAATATTTAGTATTTCGGTCTCCCTATCCTCGAGCCATTTGATCCGAGCTTTACTGGCTAATAAATCATGTATGTCAATTGTTGCTTAAGATCCTCTTTAACCCGTTGGCAATCAGCAAACAAACCTTCGCTCCATGTGTGAGAAAGCCGATGTTCCAATTCCTCTATTTGAGATTTCAAAACATTTTTATTATCTTCAATATTACCGAATGTGCTCCAATTCCATTGCTTAAGGGCCTTGCGAAGATGACTAAGCTTGCCTTCGAAGTTACGTTGCCCACTAGGAGAAACCTGATGCCATGTATGTGCAACGAAAGTTTGAAAATCCGGGTGTTCCAACCAAATTTTTTGAAAATAAAATCTCGACTTGTGCTGCTGCAATTTAACAAATGTGAGGAATAAGGGCGCATGATCCGACTCCAATCTTGCAAATGGTTGACGGTGAGAGAGCATGCAGCCACCGCCTCCGCATTAACCAAGGCCTTATCAATTCTTTGCCAAATACAATTCCTCCCCTTTTGATTATTGCTCCACGTGAAAATATTTCCCACATAACATGCATCTCGTAACCTAGCATCAACAAGAATATATATTTTTTTTTTCTTTTTATTTGAAGAGAAGCAAAACAAAAGCTGCATTTGCAAACACTCTAGAACAAATAATATGTACAAGAAAAACAATGATTGTTTATAGTTTAAATAACCACAAATTCTACTTTTAATTTTTCCTACCGAACCACTTTATTCTCGCGTAAACATACTACATATTTGGTGAACTTCACTGAGTGTAGCATAGAACAGTCCTTGTGTCAACATTTATAGATAATGATCCCCGTTATAAACGTAAAGAGATTCATGGTACCCAATATAGCATAGACATGGAAACAACGACTCATCGAATACATAATGATTTGGCCCTTTTGTTTTTGTATAGACATATCCAAATGCAATTACTTATTAAAAGAAAACGAAACACCACATTGTTCTCTTTCTTTACAAGGCATTTTTCGTTATCTCCAATAAAAAAATGTCGATCCAATTTCTTGTAATCTCCACATATATATGTATGTATATGTGGGACTAAAATAGAGATTGTACAAAGGGCAAATTTGGGATTATAATACGAATCTACGAAAGAAGGAAAAACTAACTAGGTGCGCTTGAACTTGGATATCAATGAAACAATCCTATCTAGAAGTTTATTTGCATCTTCTTCTCCATTTGAGAAAGGTGTTGTCCATTCTTGATACTGATGGAGGCTCCCCGTGAAGTCTGTAAACAGTCCATCGACCCCCACTTTCTTTATCCAATACTCGTATTCATTATACGGGTCTTCGCTGAAGTTGAAGTGCAGAAACTGGTTCTCGTTTCTGAATGTGTACGGGTGCACCTGGATGTATCGAAAAAAAATGTTACGGTCTTGTGAATATTCATTGCCCCTAAATAATAGAATCAAATAAATTGCAAATGCCAAGAATTTGGTACCTGGAGGTTGTGGGCATGTGCTCTGGCTACGAGGTCGGTGGGAGTTTGGAGATAGTTATTTGATGCAATAACGAGGGTATCTTTCCACGGTCCGATTCCCACAACATATTCTTTGATGTAGTCGAGATAATCATCTGAAGTGATCTCCCAGAATGACTGATGAACTCGAGTGTTTGTATTACATGGTTAGTATCAGAATCAGAATTTGTGTATGTAACTATGAAATTGAGTGCACACACACACGCACGCACGCATGCTAGGATCAAAATTATATCACGTGGAGAGACCAAGTACAGTGAACAAAACACAAATCCGATGCATGAACATCAATAGTTAATACCACCAAGTAATCTCGTATAACAACTAATTAACACCCGGGTAGTTTAGGTAAAAGTAGACTTCATGGATGAAAGAGTTAAATTTATTAGTTTCAATATGATAAATGGGCTTGGGTAAAACTCATTTCCAAGACCTGGCTCAAGGAGAGAGGTGCCCGTTTCATATATATACATAGTAAGAGCCCAACGAATTAGCAAATGTAGCTAAATTAGACGAGAAATTTCACATTTTCTTCATTAAACTATTTATTTAATAAAGAGGGTTATTTTGGTAAAATCACTTACTACGGGAAATTCCATCACTCTGAAATAAGCATGTATAATAATCAACCATTCCCTTCAAATTTGAGATGTTGTACCATAACATTCTCCTCCATCGTGCTATTTAAGTTGATAGAGGAAC
The DNA here is from genome assembly GCF_000504015.1 of Erythranthe guttata. The sequence goes on from NW_012192835.1 coordinate 674,259, forward strand.
TCGAACTTTACCAATTTGAGAGTTTTTTTATAATAACTCGAACTCGATGAACTCGAACTTTTACTTGACTTTTATCATAATCTTTGACATGATAATACCAAGCTCAAGTCTTTGAAAAAAAATCAAAGGATGCCAAAGGACAGAACTTAATGCAAATTCCACCAAAGAAGAAGTAAAAAACGACAAACCTGATTTGTGTCTTGAGTTGGTATCGTAGTATCATCAATAAGAAAAATCTTGGGCAGGTCAGTGTGGTTTGATATGTATGTAAGAGATGTTGGTGCAAACGACTGAATAAAAGCAGGTTGTTTCAGCCATTCCTTTGATAAATAAGAACCTTTGTATCCATACTTTTTTAGCGTCTCCACAAATTTATCCTCGAATTTCTTTCCACCAGACCACTTTACCTGTAGAAACAAGGCGTGTAAAACACGTGGAACGTTTGAATATGTTTTCTATTAACAAATCAATCTCGTTGAAATTTTCTTCTTGATTAATTTTTTTCAACATATAATAAATACTTTTTTTAAGGAACTCACACGTTGATTGATGAAAACGGGATTCTTTATCTCTGGATATATTCCAACAACACGGGGTGCGTCCAGAGCTATCGATATGAACTCTTCGAATGTGATAATGGAGAACTTGCCTGCATAGAAATTAGAAAATTGAAGATTAATACAACACAACACATTTTCCTTTTCTTTTAACTTTGAAATTAGAAATTTGATTGAAATCCATCATAATAACTAAAAGATAACTAAAAACGAGAGCTAATAATTCGAATTTCATTATAAAAAGAATTCATCCAGACGGGATTAATGGATTTATTACTATGCCTCAATCCGAATGAAACCATATTGGTTCGAGTAAATCATAGAAGCTAACATCAACCAAACTTAGCCACGACTAACTACACGATCATATGTGCTAAATGGAACAGTGATAATGGTGACAAAGAAGGCAACAACAATTAGCTAATCAAAAAATACACCTAGAGGCAAATGATTGCCTAAGCATTCTGGGTATTTAAAAGAAACCAAAGGAAGCATAAAGGTGATACATAAACATCTTATTTGAAACCAGAGGAAATGCAAGACAAATTTTATCAAGGGACGAGGAATCCAGCAAAAGGGTCAAAATATACTTTCAATAGCTCAAGAATCTAATGTTTGCTCTGTGAAGGCATCAAGAATCTTTTTCATAATTCAACGATGACCACCACGATCTTTTTTTTAAAGTACTCTGCAAAACCCGAAGGAGCTAAACATATAAGGATGCATGATTCAATTGTCTGGATATGGTAACAGAAGATCCTGGAGGATCTCTCTCTTGGATTATGTAAAAATCGAGATAAGGCTATATAAAGGTATTATAGCTATGCAACAATCATGCCCGACTGTGTGGATTTGTTGGGGGATTAACATGTGCCATACAAATTCTATTCTCAATATTGAAGAAAATTAGTGGATGAAGTATGTAGTTACTAAGCATAAATGTCCAACACCTATACACTATTGTTTCACTATTTTTTCTGCTTTCGTAGTCACTAAAATAGAATCTAAGTCATAACAATTCATAGAACACGGAACCAACCAAGTTTCATCCTTTCAAGCATGGAAACTATAAGTTTTGCAGTTTCATTCCAAGATGTTCGACAAGCCCTATCTTTTCTATATTTTTTTTGATATTTTATGATTTCTTAGATGACTACATTGCTGAGATCCTCCTTGTATTTTCGTAAACTCAAGTGGGATAGGTTTAAAGCCAGACCAAGCCAGTCGAGCTAGTTTCTAGCAAAATTGATAGCCTTGCAGAACTTGAGTTCTTGATTTGTTTACAGTTTACATTTTAATGGTTACATATCGATCAGGATTGCCTAAACTATAAGTAGATAATAGCAATTAGTTTGCTAAATATATAGACTAATTAACCGTGAGCAGCTCGTAAGCTTACCTCTTTCGTTTGTAATAAAATGTGCAAGAAAATGGTGAGTATGTATTGTCAAAAACATTGCATGCAAGATTATTTTCTTATACATGAAAGTTGATTTTGTTTTTCTCTACACTGAAGATGGAAAACATCTCGTGATTATAACAGTTAGCTAATTTGGTAATGTACCGATACGAGAAGCAATAAATATCAAGTACTAACCATTATACTGCTGATCCCGAAAAGAGTATCTCTGCTTCACTCGCAATGACTTCAACTCTTCTAATGTGAAGTCAACTGCACGTCGTAACAATTGATAACAATGTTTTTCAGAAATTAAAACGCCGTGCTTTACACAAACAATTTTAGACGAGAAAAATCGCCATCATATTACTAGAAGAAAAATTAATAGTTGTAAGTGATAAATTGCTTCAGTAACTACTCTTACCTGAGAAATAGCCAGTAATATTATCGCCTTGAACCTCATATGTCCTCTTTCGATCGGCAAATTGCGTGTGGTTGGCTACGTCGGTAGTATCATCTAGGGTTACATCATGGAAGCATATAAGCACACCGTCTTTCGATGCCAAGATATCCGTCTCGATGAAATCAGCACCTTCTTCAATAGCTCTCTGCAAGTTCAAAATTTCCTTTAAATTGATCGATCGCTGTAATTTCAACGAAAATGAACAATTTCTTTAACGTTATTCAATAGCATATAAAGTTAAAACTCTATAAATTAATACACCTGGGACTAGGGAAATTCTATTAATTTAGCAAATTATTAAATTATCGAGTTAATAATTTAACACAATTTCACCGAGTCGGGAACGAGAGAAACTATTATTTAATTATCGAGGTTCTACTGTATGTACATACCATGTATGCAGCGGTAGTTTCTTCAGGAATTTCTCCATTCGAACCGCGATGCGCAACGTTGTAAGGGCGAAACGTCTGGATCGGTTGTCGGTTTCTATCATTTCTTCGGCTAGGGAGTGGGTAAAGAACTCTTGCAGAGCAATGAACAACAAGCAGCAGGAAAACTAAAGGAATAAGGCCTGCAATTGCAAGTAACATGGGCTAATTTTTTCCACAATTTATAAATTACATTTGCAGGAATTGTAAACAACGTTAACGGAAACATAGAATCAATTGACAAATTAAACCTTCCAGAAGAAATCACCGATACATACAAAACAAAATACAAAAAACAAAATTGCGCCAGAAACGAACAACAATTAATTCATATGCATTCGTTGTAAGATCGGAAGAATGCTGAATAACAAAATCAAAAAAAAAATTAAAAAAAAAATCAGAATTGGGTGGGTACTTACCGGGAGAAGCCATTGGAGCTGATTTATGTTTCCTTCTCTTCCCCACAGAAGAAAAGCTTGGCACAAATTTCAAGGAAGATATTTCTTATCGTTAATATATGAAGCATTTATAACAAAGTACTCCAGATTCCTTGGCGTGGATCTATATGGGACGATCCGAATATTCTTTGAATATATTTAGTAAACCAACAGTAGCTGAGAATTTGGGGGGAGGGAGGGAGGGAGATCGGTTTCCCGCAGTCAAACCACCGGCGCGGATGGACCGTCGATTATTCAAAAAAATGTGGTGGGGCCAAACTCTGGAAATTGTTCAATCAGAAAATAGTAATTTTACCTGATTGAATTAAGGGTTAATTTCATTTAACTCCTCATTATAAATGGGAAACCTTCATTTACCTCCTTTTTACTATCAATCAAAATCTTCACTTATCCTCTGAATTATATGTTCTACCTATTATACCCTTCTTAAGCTAAATAGTAAATATATTCTTTTTATTTTCAATAATAATTTTCTTTGACTTCCATTATTTAATATACTCATTTAATCATTATTATTATTTTTTAATATCATTTTTTGGTTCGATTATAGAAAAAAAATATTTTTCTTAAAAGTAAATTATAATAAAAAACCACAATAAAAATATATTTATTTTTTTATCATAAACTTGAACGTACAAATTAATTTAAATTTGTATCTTGGATCGAGCTGGATGCAGAGATAGTTGTTCAGCTTCTTTCGCACACAAACAGAGGTCATTGGAGTCTTTAGAGTTCGTTCATGGAGATCCGAAACTCTCTTTCTAATTTGGTGTACTGGATTACACATATCTATCGGGAGGGCAATACAGTCGCTGATGCATTAGCTAACTTCGGGTGTTATTCCGAGTTGACTCGTACCTTCACAATAGCGGAGCTCCCCCGATCTATTCAGCAGATGATTCGGATGGACCAGCTTAGATATCCATCCTTTCGACGATCGTCTCGCACACAGGTGCCATGCATTCCACGTTTTTATATTATTGGCAGCTTCTACTTGCAATTTCTACATAATTTAGGCAGTTTCTTGTACTTTACATGTTAGGCAGGGTTGGGGTGATTATGGATTGTCTTGGTCTATCAAGACTGGACTATTTGCCGAATGGTGCCACACATTTCGCAGACGTTATACTTGTTCCGCTCATCTCTAGCGGAACTGTAAGTGGCCTCGACTGTTGTGGTGAGGGGAACAACAATGATCATTCCCACTCCTGTCATTTTTATTATTTCGGCTACATATTTTGCCCGTATTCTTATAATTTTGATAGATTTCTATTTCGGTCATATGTCATATTTAGCTATTGTTTTTTCTTTGTCAATTGCTATTATTAATCATCTGTTAAATTGTAGCAATCTGCACGGAACTCATTATGTACTTCTTAATTTTACTTTTATAAACGGATAAGAGGTCAAGCCTAACCCCCGCCCTCATCGGGTGTCGTTCTCTAAAAGAAATTTAATTAAAGAGGGAGACTTATCTTTAAAAAAAAAAAACTAAGAAAAAAGGGTATAGTTGATATAACATGTAATTTATGGGGATAATTGAAAAAATTATAGTAAAGGGTAGATAAGTGAATGTTTATATATGGTACATGAGAGGTAAGTGAAATCAACACTTAAATTAATTTTAAAGTGGAATTGTGATGATCATGCATGTGGTAAATGAGCTAAGCCTTACCAATTTGGTGAGCTCGAGCTCAAGCCAATTCTTTTAAGCTCGAGTTTGATCTCATGAAACTTGTAATTTCTGAGCTCGCACTTTAGTTGAGTTTGTCGAGATCGAGCCTCAGGCTCAATTTAATATTTATTTTGTATTATTATTAATTATATTATAATAGAAAGTTTACCAAAGAAAATATGACCTGAAACTATTATTATTATTATTATTATTATTATTATTATTATTATTTATTTATTTATTTATTATTATTATTATTATTATTATTATTATTATTATTATTATTATTATTATTATTATTATTATTATTATTATTATTATTATTATTATTATTAATAATTTTTAATAATTTTTAGAAGAATTTTTAATAATTTTTAGAATAATATTACTGTATTATTTACTTGCAAGCTGGCATCAAACTCGAAAGATTCACGCTCAAAACTTTTGGCGAGCAGACTAAGGAAGCTCAAATACACCCCAAATATAATATTATGTATGTATTGATTTGTACCCAAATTATCGCGGGAACCTTCCAATTAATATCAAAATATTTTCAATAAAAAATATATTGTAAGAACTTTTTTTTTTTTACTTCACATCTATAATGAAAAATGGGCACAACAATAAATCATACAAATTTGACCGAGACCAATTGGTTTTACTCTTGAATTTTCCCAAAATGCCTCATATTGATAGAGTTGATATCCCCTCCTTATAAAGGAATGATGTTTCCAATAGTAAATCGATGTGGGACTATGTTAACACCTCAAACAATCCTCCACTCGAACAAAGATCACATAAGATTTGGGATTTGGGTCTTTAGTGAGCTGAATGTCTTTTTGTGTGTTTGACACCTTATGTAGTTGCCACCATTTAGAGTTTTATGGACGTAGATTGGATTGTTGGGGACTTAGCCGCTTAACAATAAGAACTCTATGTGTTGGAGTTACTACTCTTTGTTCTTTCTTCGTCTCTCTATTTTTACTTAGTATATAATATGTAATCATTGATCCCCTTTTCCATAAGTTTATTTTGTAATAGTTTATTCGGTATGGTGTTGTAAGAAACTATGCTATATTCAAATGAGTACCCAACAGCGATATCAGAGTTTTAGTTGAGGACACTCGTTTGAACATATATATATATATATATTCTCCAGAGCCTGATATAACTTAGGTTATTTTCTATACAACTTCTCCGGACCGCTTATTGTCGCATGAATCTAAGAAGGGGGGTGGCCTAAGATTGCCATGTCATCCAAACCCATAAATTTACTTTCCTACACTTTGTATGTTTGGATAAATTATGTGATTATCCTGTGAGATAACCTGTTGTTGGGTTGCATTTATGTGAATGTTGATGTTTGTGTGCAACTTTCTTTGTTGAGTATTTGGAAGTTTATGTGCAGCTTCTTTGTGCTTAAATCTTGTTGTCTGTGTGCAACTTCTCTTTGCTTTTATCTTGTTTTTTTATGTTCTTACTTGTGTGAAACTAATTCCTGTGTTGCAAGTCCTTTTGATGGGAAAACTGATTTTTCATACAACAAAAAATGAAGGGTATTTTGGTACAACAAAAGTATTTTAAAGCCATAACTTTGTCATATAAAGCCACTGTTGATGCAACTAAGAATATTGTACTTGATGAACTCGTTTATTCCCTTATTATTCTGAATTTATCTGACTCTGGGATTATAAAACTAGGGAAGCAAATTTCTGCAAAATAATTATGGGATAAACTAGAAGAGCTTTATAACGAAGCCCCTTTGCCTTCCAAAATGTTTTACATGAAAATAAAAATCAAATTCAAATTGGATTTGTGTAAAGACGTTGATGAACTCTTAACAATTCTACAAATGAAAAGTGTTTTTCTTTCATTATTTATGTTTCTAAGTTAGAGTTCGTTTATGTATCAACGTCGTGTATTGATTTGTTGTTAGCTAGCCTATGTGTATTCTTCAAAAGTGTTTTAATGTGTTGTTTGATTACACTTAGTTATACCAATCGTGAACAAACATGACAACAATCTTCTAGTAAATTACTTTGTAATTCTAATATACGATAAATAGAAAAGGCAGAAAAAAAAAAAAACCACCTCCATATTTGAATGCTCAAATTTCAACTCTCATTGCAGACAATAATCAGTTTCTTTACCATCGTCTAATTGTGACATGTCTTTATGTATCGAGCATGTGACCTAATTGGCCATGGGTTCGAGTCGGAACCAGTCATTATCCTCCTTAAGAATATAATTATAATTTATACCATTATTTCGTTGCATCGAGAAAATAATTAAGATAGACTGTGAACCTCTATACAAGGCTGTTAAATAAAGCTCAATTTTTCGAACATATATATGCAAGTAAAATTTCCCATAATCCCACTTATTTATTATGTGCATGAATTGTGCATGTAAAATTTCCCATAATCCCACTTATTTATTATGTGCATGAATTGTTATAGTACACAAGATTTCTAAATCTTGAGCTTTTTTGTAATTTGGGCAACGTACTTACCCTGATGAAACGCTTGGTCAAGTTCGAGCTGCGTCGGCTGACGTGAGCCGTCAGCGGCATAAGTGCCAGCACCGTAAGGAGAACCACCCTTCACTTGTTCCATCTCGTACATTCCACTTCCGAATGTATATCCCAACGGGACGTATATCATTCCGTGATGTGCCAGCTGTGTTATCGCTGTCAATCTGCACACATAAGCATCGATAAGAGGATTTTAACGAATAACTTAAAACATACTCCGTATTAAAGTGGATTTTTAAGGAATTATCCGACATCTTAAATTAGCCTCGGAGAAAGATGATGATATCGAATGGAAATATTATTGCTTGTTTACAGCACTCACTTGCCCGTCTTCTCCATTAGAATTAGGCCCCGTTTGGTTGGCAAGATAAGATTAGCCAAGATAAGATTAAATAATCTAATGAAACCAAATTATTTTATTGGAGCTCACGACATCCAACAAAAAAAGCTCACTAGAAGGCAAGATAAAGGCAAGATAAACCAAGATAAGGCAAGATAAGCCATGATTACATAATTTTGACGGGTCGACCCGGCAATTTATTGGGGATACCAAACATCATATTAAGTCCAACTATTTAGTTAATCTTAGCTTATCTTTGCAACCAAACGGGGCCTTAAAGTCAATCAAGAAGCAAAGCCGATAAATGGGGGAAATGGAAATTAGATGATACACCTAGTTATTTATACTGGATGGATTTGAATAGTAGATCTACATATAATCCCACACACACCCATGTGTATGTGTGCTTAATTGGATAGTTATTTAATCAAATCTACAGTTCAAATCAACCCGATGGAAATAACCGTGTAGCATCTAACTCCCTGATAAATGGGATAAAAATAGCACTCGTGCAACTTTCTCTAACTATGCACCATAAATCAGATATCCATTTTAAGAGCACCTAGGTAGAAATTATTAGATCCAATTCGTTCTTGTGAGATCGATATTAGATTCTCTACCAACTAGGCATTTGCATAACGAAACAAACTAGCTTGTCGTAAACTCGGGTAAAATCAAACCCGTTTAAGAAGCAGAGCCAATACTGCAAGCAAATGAATGTTCGAAAGAATCAGTATAAACATTACGACATAAACAATTCAGACACACCCCAAATTACGAGTTTTATTTGATCCGTTCTAAATGTGATTCTCTCTAAGTAACAATTTATTGTTACGACAAAAAATGAAGAAGAGGAGAAAACTTACGCGGTGAGTTCCTGACCGCCGCCATGGAACCCAGTGCTCCAGAAGATTCCGGCCGGCTTGCCGGCGAGAGCTTGTGTGGCCCATATTCCTCCGGTAGCATCGAAAAATGCTTTGCACTGTGCAGCCATCACACCGAAACGTGACGGAAAACCGAATATAAATCCATCCGCCTCGAGCAGCTGTTCGGGCCTAATCTCGGCCACATCATCTGCCTTTTCGGGAGCCTTCATCTTCTCTAATATACGACTAGGTAGCGTCTCCGGTATCTAATTATTAATTTGAACCAAACAGTAATCAATCATTTAATCCCAATTTCAAAATTGAACATGTTTCGCCATCAATTCAGATTAAATAAGCACAATCCACCAGCAATACATCAGGCATCTCCGCCAATTTCACCCAAGGAAAAAAATAAAAAAAAAACAATTAAAAAAATTGACCTGCCAAAGAGTAGCTTCAACATCAGGAACTGAGTTAGCACCCCTTTGTATTTCTCTTGCCATATTCTCCACGTGTCCGTACAGGGAGTAATAACTGCAACACCGAAACAAAACCCTTATCATCAACACAACAAGATCAAGAGATTAAAAAGAAATTAAATAAAATAAATAAATTAGAGTTTGCTTTTGGCTGAATTACATTATATACACCTTGGTGATGGCCATTAATTAATTAACACAAGTACTTGGAATTAAGGAAGTTGCAAAGGAAATTAAATCAAGAGAGAGAAATTCGTTTTGTGGGTTTTAAATTTAAATGAAATGGAAGGAAGAGAAGATAAGAAGAAGACGAGTTTTACTGAGTTTGGAGTATCCGCCTCTAACATCCATGAAAGTAATGGGAGTGGGTCACCCGAATTCGATTTTATCAGGTTTTTGGACTGTTTCGTAAATATTCTAATTTATTTCGGAAGTGAAAATATAATTTTAAATTAGGGTAAATTACATCCGCATCAGAAAGGTACGCTAAAATAACTATAAGGTTCCTGTTGTATTGATAATTACACTCACCACCCTGAAACATAGTTAGAAACTCTAATGGGACAATGCATTGGATACGTTATTACGATAGGATTCTAACGGACTATTAGTATCGGGAAATGGCGGAGACAGGAAAGAGTTATGCGTGATTTAATAAATGTTGGGGGAACTATGTTACCTCCCAACTCTATGTTGTCTCCATGTCCGGTCCTGGGTGATTGGAGGCCCTGGACAAGACTCAAAATCGAGGCCCTAAATTCCGATTATATATATATATATATATATATATATATATATATATATATATATATATATATATATATATATATATATATATATATATATATATATATATATATATGAGAGAAAAAATATATAAAAATATGAATAAAAATATTTATTTATATATGTAAAAATTAAGTATGGAAGAATATATGTGAGTGAGTGAAAAATTGAGTGAGAGAGAGAGTATGAGTAAGAGAGAGAGTGAGAGAGA
>NW_012192835.1:693361-715468 GCF_000504015.1 Erythranthe guttata
AGGGTGGACCTAGATTAGAATACTTATTCGTATTAAGCCCCACTTAAATTGAAGGTAAACCCGTCATATTATAAAAATTACAAATATGTCCGTAAAGTTCAATTTTAATTAAAAAATAAATTTAAACTCATTAAATAATATATTTAAACTCATTATATAATATTTTTATTAACGATACTGGAAAATAAATTTTACTCTTTTGCATGGAGAATAACTTGAAGAAAGAGCTAGAGGCAATAATATGGTTTTATGAGGTAAAGAGCATAAATCCCATGTTAAGGAAAATTTGTGCCAAATTCTCCTATATTTTGTTTCTTACGTAAAATTCTCTTGTGTTTCATTATATTTTGCACGGAAGCTCCTTTTTTCCGTTAAAAGTTAACGTCATTAACTATAGAGAGGATTTTATGCAATTTTCTTCCTTCATAATAAATGGGGATTTGATACATATTTTCTACAATACAAGGGGCTTTTATGCAAAATTAAATTATTCGTTTAAAATTGATATTATTTTCTTAAATTAAGTCGAACACATTTATTTAATTACAATATAAAATTTAGAAATTTTGATAGGTGTCGTGAATGTTTTTTTAAATAAGTTTTTTATATGATTTAATTTATTAATGTATTTAAAGTTTTTGATTTTTAAAATATATAATTATTTTATTAGAATTATTATATATTTTTCTAATTTTTTTGGATTAGTTATATGTCAAAAGAACATAAATAATTTTGAGAATTTGTTCCAATTTCCATCTCGAATATTTTTTTTTTTTTTTTTTTTTTCCAAATTTAAAATTTATAAATGTATTCAACTTAAAGTCCGTTTGGCTAAGCTTATTTAAAACAACTGATAATCTCTTATGCTTGACAAAATATTTTAAGAGCTGATAAGCTGTGACATCTTATTTTTTGAATTAATTTTTAAAGTGTTTGGATAATGAGCTTATTCGCTATTTTTATTCATTAAAAAATCTTAAATAAAAAGGTGGGTAAAGGTTCTTATAAAAAAAATCTTATTTGTTCTCCAACAACTTATAAAAAAAAATTAAAATATTTTGTTAAAAAAATTATCAAACACTTTGAAAAAGCTTATAACCTCTTAAACATCTAATAATTTCTTTTTAACATCTTATAACCTTAACCAAACACCCTCTTAGTTTAAGAAAATAGTTTGAATTTTAAATGAATAAATTAATTTTGCATCGACCCCTTTGTATTGCAAAACCAAACACCAAATCCCTCCATATTATAAGAAAAACTTGTATAAAATACCTTCTATAGTTAACGGTGTTAATTATTAACAAAAATAAGGATTTCGTGCAAGGAAAAATGAAACATATGAGCATTTTACGTAATAAAACGATTAAAAAAACTCGGGGATTTGGTGCATGTTTGTCTTAACACATAAAGGTACTATGTTGTTTACCCGGTTTTTGGGAGAATTAGAATTGTTAAGATTTTCACAAGATCAAATTTGTCAAAAACTAATTACAATAGAGCGGAACAAAATATTTGTCAAAAACTAATTACTAAAGGATCTAAATGTACAGATTTTATTGGAAACCAAAATGAGTTTTTATCCTTATCTCTAATTATACAATCTAGTGAGGTATTACCTTTTTTTTTTTTTGATAGAAGTGAGGTATTACCTAATTTCCCAGATAATTAATCTAGTTTTCATAAAAAAGAAGATTGGTGTCACGCAAAAGATAAGTCTACTACCTACATATCTATGAGAAATGACAAAAAAGTGAATATAGAATTGTGCTCTCAATGCACTCTGCGTTGTACAATTCTTGGTTTGCCACCAACTATTTTTCCAGTCTTTAATTTAGCTTCTATTTTATAGATATTAGGTAAATAGTACTTACTCAAAAAAAGGTAAATTAGTATAAGGAAGAAAAGAACAAGTTATCCCACACCGGTTGTGGAAGCTAGAAGCCCCAGAGACAATGAATATAAATGAAGACAACCTTACACTGGAATTCTCATACCTTTCTCGGCCTTTTGGCTAAGATCAAGTGTAGTATCTGTTCTTATCAGTTTAATATCTGATATGTGGGCCATTGGCTCACACGATATTAAATTTATTTTTTAAGGGGGAAGACTCATCAAGGCAGCTTGCTGTCTGGGTCTTCAAGCGTCGCCCATGCGTTGCACTACAGCATAGGCCCGGCGCACCCCACCAAATCAAGTCTAATTTTTTATACTCTATATCAATTTAGATTTGTATCATTTTATATATATTAAGCATAAAAAAATTGTTAAAGGTACGTATGGAATGATACTTTTGGAAATAAATGGAATGATACTTTTGGAAATAATCAGAATTACTTCAGTTTGAGTAATTTCATTATTGTTGATGTATTTATGTCGCATATACCTACGAGTGGGGACTTTGAATTGTTTGAGAGAATTGTTAGATGGTATCGAACCTACAGACCAGGATGATGACGAACCTGATGCCATCCTGACAGACCATAAGTTGGATCTCTTGAAAGCACAACCAAGTATCTTGAGGCAAATGCGACAAAATTTATGGGAGAGTCTAAGCTCAATTTGTATTAGTACTTGAGTTTAAGAGTATTTATGTGAATTTATTGTATTTATTTGACTGTTAACAAATAAGTTGGATAAATAGAAAAAACAATTAGTGGTTTTGTACAGTATTTTACGAAACTTGAGCTTCCATTTCGTGTATAATATTCAAAATTACAGCTAGTATTTCGTGTTCTTGATCACGAAACTAAACAAATCATGAAATCGTCCAATTTCGTCTTTCATGCTCCATACCGATAAACACCTATATTTCGTGCATTTGTACATGAATGTATTAACTGCATTTCGTAGATTATAACACGAAATTGCGTGTGATTTGTCATTTTTTTTTGAGAAAGTTACAAATGAAATAGATCGCACTGCAAGCCTCTAAAAAACGTTTTATGAATAGCATTTCAGTTTAATCATTTGTGATAACCCCTCAACACTTTTTGTACCTAAAATACCCTCGATCAAATTAGAACGGTATCGATCCCATATCCCGTCTCTCCGCTTTCTCTAGAAACGATGCACAAAATTCCGCTAATTTGCACACAAAATCTTACTTCCCGAAGAAAACTCCAATAAATCAACTCCATATTCCCCTCTTCATCATCGTGTACCACCGTACCATTTTCATGTTTGAGGTTACTACTCTATTAATTTCAAAAAACGCCTTGCAATTCTAGTTAATTCCGAAATCATCCATTCCACCATTAATCCTTCTCTAGAAAAGCCAGTAGTCAGATCTAGTTTAGTTGTCACTATTGACGTCAGCAAATATTTGGCGAAGAGAATGAAGAGGAAAGAAGTTTCTAACCGCAAACGAAGACCCATTGCACACCGACATCATGAAGCTCGATGCAAGTATAATTTCCACGAACGACTTTGTTTTTTGTTTTGTTTTGAAATAAATAGTAATTTTCTACACAGCCACATAAGTTTGTTCGTATGCATCAATAATTAGCACAATTCCAATATTTGCAGTTGAAGAAAAAACGGCATTAGGGTAGTTGGGAAGGCCGTCCCCAAATTTCACACACATAATTCACTCACGCACCCTCCAATTCTTATTTTGTGTTGGTATTGACAGGGAGGCTAGAGAATCGAACCAAATTCTTCAAAATCTACTCTTTCAAGGCACGTCCACAAGGTGTTCGACAATTTGCCTCAACCAAATTTGGGGGTTGATTCTCGTCCAATCCTTACCGCATCAATTCCAAAAGTTCTCCCAAGTATGTCGTCCAACAAAAGAGGTCGCACGGATGAAGCTTCATCTTCCAAAAGCAAAGAAAAAGGCAAGAAAGGTGCCACCAAAACGACGATCCCTTTTCCCGAAAAAGAAGCCTTTAGTGTGGAAGGCGCCGCGACTCTATTTACTAAACAAGGCAAAAAGACCGTCATCACGGAACGGGCCTTGACAATCACGCTGCCACACTTAGCCAATCTTAACCAAGAAATCATAAGACGAAGATGGTAAATGCTTTGTGAACCGGAGCCAATTTACAACATATCGATCGTACGAGAGTTTTATGCGAACACGTTGGTACTCAAGTATCCACGAGAATTCACAAGTGTGGTACGAAAAATTTATGTTAGTTGAGAGATGGATGATATAAATCGATATTACGGGCTCCCGTGTTTGGGTCAAAGTTGGCGAGAGATGAGCAACGAAGTCACCAAATGCCAAATTGGTGAAGTGTTGAGTGATGGACATCCAAGATGGATTGAATACCCGGACAAGGGGACGTACGAACTCAATTGGAAAAGCATCAATTATGAAGGCAAGGCGTGGTTGACGTTTATTTGCGCCAACATAATCCCGACTACCTCGTTTAGTCGGATCAACCACGAACGGTGTGCGCTCGCTTATTACATTATCACGGGGAAGCCGATCGACATCGGGTCAATTATGTCCGATCAACTTTGGCTTTCCATGCGCGACAATACAAAGGACATCTTCTTCCCTAGCCTCGTAACGGGGTTGTGCAAAAGAAAGAGGGTCCCCAAATTATCAAACGATATTGAGCTCAACATCCGGAAGCCGATTGCCGATTTTACGGCCTCGCTATTCAAAGAAGCCACCCATGACGAGCCGCAAGCCGCTCTTCCAGCCCGAGACGAGCCCGAAGCCTCAAGCTCCCATGCCGATCGACGATTCCGAAATAAGATGGAGAGAGAGATGATAATTACGAGGAATCGATTGACTACCGGCGAGCATAAAGTCAATACGGTGGAGGCACTTCAATGGTGGTCGAGCAAAATGCTACAAGCTATAGTCCAACACTTGGGATGCGGGACGCCCGATTGCATCGAGCCGGCACCTTTACCGGCACCCATTCTAGAGCCCGTACCCGAGCTTTCCGATGAGGACGAGCGTGAGAGAGCGCGGGCGGAGCACCCCGATCACATCGACTCCGACTAAATCAGGTGTTTTCTATCCTTAAACTTTGTGCGAAATTCGTTGAGGGCAACGAAAATTTTAAGTTTGGGGGTGAAAAACATGTTATTTTTGTGCTTATTTGTTTTAGTTTTCATGCATTAGGTTTTATTCGTTTTTATTGTTTTTCTCGTTTTTCCAGAATATATAAAAAAAAAATTTGCTTGAGTCGAATGCATCGATGATTTATGATGATGAGAGATGATCAATGTTTGATGATGAGATTGCTTGTTTTGTGTGATAAGGATTAGATGTTTGTTTAGCTTTCGATTCAACGGAACTTAGAAACGAATTATTGCTAGGAATCACATTTTGTGCATTGCTTTGGTTGAATGTTTTGTATTTTAAATTTGGAATTAATTTGTGCTAGATCATGCTCTGTTCGGTTTAGAACTCACCTTAGGAAATTTATGATACCAAGTATTGAGTAGTGAGTGATTTGGGATATGATTTGGGCCTTCTTTGAACCGTTTGAGCCTTTCAACCCGACCTTTTTATCGAAATTATCCTTAGAACCTTGTTTTGAGCCTCGAAGACAAGGTGTTCTTTCTTTTAACCAATGTGAAAGGTACAACAGGTGGAGATTCTTGAAAAAATTATCCCTTGGAGTTCGGTTGAAAATTTTTATAACGTCCTTCTTCTTCTTCGAATAAAAAAAAACAAAAAAAAAAAAAAAAGAAACGAAAAGAAGACAAATATCTATGCTTCTATATATATATATATATATATATATATATATATATATATATATATATATATATATATATATATATATAAAGAAAAAAAAAGAGAAAAAGAGAAGAAGAAGAGACTAGAAGGGAGAAATAAGGACTAGTTGTTGATTTATTTTTGGAAAACTCGATCCATTGCCTCAAAAGCAAAAGTGGAGACTTTTGAACTTTTGAGAATCGAGTTTATTAAAGTCCGTAGATGTGAATTCATTGTTTCAAACGCCTATCTTTCAAATTTTGGCGTAATCACCTAAATTCAAGAAGAATAGCCACATATACCCATATTTCCTACCTCGAACCAAAGAGCCTAACAATTGAAAGCCACAAAGCCCCAATGATCCCAACAGCTTAATGTTCGATATTAGTAGAGTAGAATAATTTGGTGAGTATTTGGAGTCAAGTATATGCATGTAAGTATACATTCTTTCTATCTTTAATTTGCAAATATTGGATGCTTAAAGCAACTGTATGAATTGTGGTTTTTGGTAATGGTGAGTGACTAAGTGTTGTTGAATTTTGAGCTTGCGAATGCCTAAGAATTGTCATTATAATTACAAGTTCTGAAAACGTGAATTTTATTATTTTTTTTTAGCTCTTTCTCCAAAAAACTTGTTGGTTGTAATACCTACACGCAAGTGCACGTATCGTACAAGTAATATAGTGGACTAAAAGTCGGTATATCGAACCCACATGGAATATTTAATTATCTAATCCTAGACGCTAAATTCTACCAATCGCTATCAAGCCCACCCTACACAGTCGAAAGATGATTAATAAACTAAATTAAACTAAAGCAATTAAAAAGACAAGCAAGAAACAAATTATGCACGAAGATTTATCAGAGTAAGCAAGCCTAGGATTTTATTCTTCCCCCTATGAGATTATTATTTCCCCCAATTCCTTCAATTATGCAAGCAATTAACCCGGATTATTAACCTGAGATGCTAAAATAATCGTAACCCGCTTCCGCGTGTATTACGATTCTAATACTCTAGATTCAATTACTATATTCCTATGCAATTAATTCTAGAACAGTGCATTAAGCACAAATCTCAATAATGGATACCTAAGAGATTAACTATATTCCTATGTTAATACCACAAAGGCTCTTCGACCACAGTTCTAATTATTAAACCGATCTTCCGATTCATGCGATTAACAATAACATAAAAGCGCATAAAGTGGTCAGTTTCATCAACTTAATAAAACAAGTAGAAGAAATAATCCGGAATTAAAACTTGCATAAAATCATAGAATTGGGTTCATAAATCCCGCATAGGGTTCCAAATAAAATCCTAGAAATAAGAAAATTAGCTACTCATGATTAAAGGAAAAACACAAATGAAATAAGTCATAAACGATAAATCTATGCTTAGAGTCTTCAAATTCTTCGATACGTGCACTTGCGTGTAGGTATTACAACCAACAAGTTTTTGGAGAAAGAGCTAAAAAAAATAATAAACTTCACGTTTTCAGAACTTGTATTTATAATGACAATTCTTAGGCATTCGCAAGCTCAAAATTCAACAACACTTAGTCACTCACCATTACCAAAAGCCACAATTCATACAATTGCTTCAAGCATCCAATATTTGCAAATTAAAGATAGAAAGAATTTATACTTACATGCAAATGCTTGACTCCAAATACTCACCAAATTATTCTACTCTACTAATATCGAACATTAAGCTATTGAGATCATTGGGGCTTTGTGGCTTTCAATTGTTAGGCTCTTTGGTTCGAGGTTGGAAATATGGGTATATGTGGCTATTCTTCTTGAATTTAGGTGATTACGCCAAAATTTGAAAGATAGGTGTTTGAACAATGAATTCACCTCTACGGATTTTAATAAACTCGATTCTTAAGAGTTCAAAAGTTTCCACTTTTGCTCTTAAGACAATTGATCGAGCTTTCAAAACAATTCACAAACTAGTCCTTATTTCTCCCTTCTAGTCTCTTCTTCTTCCTTATATTTTTTTTTTCGAAGAAGGACCTTATAAAAATTTTCGCCCGAACTCTAAGGGGTGAATTTTCAAGAATCTCCACCTATTCTACCTTACACGTTGGCTAAAAGAAAGAACACCTTTTCTCCGATGCTCAAATCAAGGTTCTAAGGATAATTTCGATAAAAAAGTCGGCTTGAAAGGCTCAAACGGTTCAAAGAAGGCCCAAATCATATCCCAAATCACTCACTACTCAATACTTCGTATCATAAATTTCCTAAGGTGAGTTCTAAAACCGAACATAGCATGATCTAGCACAAATTAATTCCAAATTTAAAATACAAAACATTCAACCAAAGCAATGCACAAAGTGTGATTCCTAGCAATAATTCGTTTCTATGTTCCGTTGAATCGAAAGCTAAACAAACATCTAATCCTTATCACACAAAACAAGCAATCTCATCATCAAACATTGATCATCTCTCATCATCATAAATCATCGATGCATTCGACTCAAGCATTTTTTTTTTAATATTCCAGAAAAACGAGAAAAACAATAAAAACGAATAAAACCTAATGCATGCACACTAAAACAAATAAGCACAAAAATAACATGTTTTTCACCCCCAAACTTAAAATTTTCGTTGCCCTCAACGAATTTAGCACAAAGTTTAAGGATAGAAAACACCTGATTTAGTTCGAGTCGATGTGATCGGGGTGCTCCGCCCGCGCTCTCTCACGCTCGTCCTCATCGGAAAGCTCGGGTACGGGCTCAAGAATGGGTGCCGGTAAAGGTGCCGGCTCGATGCAATCGGGCGTCCCGCATCCCAAGTGTTGGACAATAGCTTGTAGCATTTTGCTCGACCACCGTTGAAGTGCCTCCACCGTATTGACTTTATGCTCGACGGTAGTCAATCGATTCCTCGTAATTATCATCTCTCTCTCCATCTTCTTTCGGAATCGTCGATCGGCACGGGAGCTTGAGGCTTCGGGCTCGTCTCGTGCTGGAAGAGCGGCTTGCGGCTCGTCATGGGTGGCTTCTTTGAATAGCGAGGCCGTAAAATCGGCAATCGGCTTCCGGATGTTGAGCTCGATATCCTTTGGTAATTTGGGGACCCTCTTTCTTTTGCACAACCCCGTTACGAGGCTAGGGAAGAAGATGCCCTTTGTATTGTTGCGCATGGAAAGCCAAAGTTGATCGGACATAATTGGCCCGATGTCGATCGGCTTCCCCGTGATAATGTAATAAGCGAGCGCACACCGTTCGTGTTTGATCCGACTAAACGAGGTAGTCGGGATTATGTTGGCGCAAATGAACGTCAACCACGCCTTGCCTTCATAATTGACGCTTTTCCAACCGAGTTCGTACGGCCCCTTGTCCGGGTATTCAATCCATCTTGGATGTCCATCACTCAACACTTCACCAATTTGGTCTTTGGTTATTTCGTTGCTCATCTCTCGCCAACTTTGACCCAAACACGGGAGCCCGTAATATCGATTTATATCATCCGTCTCCCAACTAACATAAATTTTTCGTACCACACTTGTGAATTCTCGTGGATGCTTGAGTACCAACGTGTTCGCATAAAACTCTCGTACGATCGATATGTTGTAAATTGGCTCCGGTTCACAAAGCCTTTGCCATCCTCGTCTTATGATTTCTTGCTTAAGATTGGCTAAGTGTGACAACGTGATTGTCAAGGCCCGTTCCATGATGGCGGTCTTTTTGCCTTGTTTAGTAAATAGAGCCGCGGCGCCTTCCACACTAAAGGCTTCTTTTTCGGGAAAATGGATCGTCGTTTTGGTGGCACCTTTCTTGCCTTTTCATTTGCTTTTGGAAGATGAAGCTTCATCCGTGCGACCTCTTTTGTTGGACGACATACTTGGGAGAACTTTTGGAATTGATGCGGTAAGAATTGGACGAGAATCGACCCCCAAATTTGGTTGAGGTAAATTGTTGAACACCTTGTGGATGTGCCTTGAAAGAGTAGATTTTGAAGAATTTGGTTCGATGCTCTAGGCTCCCTGTCAATACCAGCACAAAATAAGAATTGGAGAGTGCGTGAGTGAATTATGTGTGTGAAATTGAAGAATTTTCGGAAGAAAAATTCAAAAATTCGAAAAGTAGTATGTGGGAGGTTGAGAGAAAGAAAGGGAAGGGTTTAGGAAATAATTGGGGGAGAAAATCTGATTTTTAGAAATTTATAACGCCCAATTATAGCCTCGGACGGCCGTCCCACGTTTAAGCATATTTTTTCGGACGGCCGTCCGAGTGTTCTGCCTCACTACTTTTCATGGGACGGCCGTCCCGTGTTTATACCTATTTCTGGGACGGCCGTCCGAGATGTGCTGGTCCCTCACTGGTTTGGGGACGGCCGTCCGGGTTTTATACCCGTTTTTCGGACGGCCGTCCGAAATTTGCCCCCCCGTACTGGTTTGGAGACGGCCGTCCCGGTTTTATGCCCAATTTGGGGACGGCCGTCCCAACTGCCCTAATGCCTAGCTCTTGGGAACGCCGTTTTTTCTTCAACTGCAAATATTGGAAGAGAATGAAGAGGAAAGAAGTTTCTAACCGCAAACGAAGACCCATTGCACACCGACATCATGAAGCTCGATGCAAGTATAATTTCTACGCACGACTTTGTTTTTTGTTTTGTTTTGAAATAAATAGTAATTTTCTACGCAGCCACATAAGTTTGTTCGTATGCATCAATAATTAGCACAATTTCAATATTTGCAGTTGAAGAAAAAAAATATGAGCAGTTTATTGATTATCACTTCGAAATTATGTGTAGTCGCATTGTTGTGTTAGAATGCCTTGTATAGTCATATAAAAATTAGTCGTTCGCTGGTTCTGATTGTGAATTATGTGATAAATTTGAATTATAGTTATATGTAGGTCTAGCCATATAGTAGTCATGAATAGTCACATACTAGTGATTTATATATATATATATATATATATATATATATATATATATATATATATATATATATATATTGTGTTGTCTCATTATTGGGTGCCATATTTGATGAATTAGTATTTACCAATTGTATCTCATGCCTTTTTGACATAAACTATGTTGGGATTTTTATAATAAAAATAATATTTTATTCAGTATTTTCTTTGCTCACTTCTATGAGGTCATTTAGATTATTTTGGGACACTCGCTTTACTATATACATATATGTTGAGCTCTTGTTGTGTGTCGTGTGTAAGCTCGTGCTTCATTTGAATGTGCAGTTTCAATGAAGTTACAACGGAGAGATAGGCTGCGCTGTTGTATCCCATAGGCGACACGATCAGAACCTTTATGCACCTCATTTGAGAAGAGGTCGTAAAATTCATTTAAAGAGAACTACCTAGTCCGCACCTCACCTTGTTTATCTTCAAATTATTGTGAATATTATTGCAGTTAAATTTCAACTATGAAAAACAGAGAGCACATGAAGTCCGAGCCTCAATCCATTATTTCGTGATAGATCGTCAAAGTTCAGTCGTAGTTCCAATAATTTAAGACGAATTTATTTTTGATCCTATCAGGATGAGCTTTTACGATGATCCAAAACAAGCGGACCTATATCCCTTGATGATGAAAAGGGAGACGATAAATTATATTTTATTGTTATTTGATTTGATGAAAAATTAACGATCTTATATTTTTTTTTGGTGTAGGTGATTTTTTGCACAATTCATGTGTACAGACTTTGAGTCAAATTTTCGACCTGATATAAACAGATTATGAGAATATGTAAAGGACAAAAGTTTTAGTAGTTTATGTTGGTTGTCCAAAACATCTTGAACGAGAGATATATGCTTCAAATATTGAGCACTGCCAAGCTATCAATTGCGCGCGTCTTTTTGGTATCAAAAGAATTTATAATTAAAAATCCTCGAGTCTAGTAATTTCTCTTTTCCCACACGAAATATTCTGTAATAAAATAATAATTGTGTAATGGTTGCGTGAAGAATAATTGCATAATAATTGTGTTAATTATTTATGTGAAATTTGGTGTGTTTTCTTTTGGTTTCTCGATGATGATGAGAAAATTTATATACTGTGAAATGAAAGACTGTACTCTATGATTAAGTTGAAAGAATTAAATTAATTAAAATGGTTATGTTATATCTAATCGCCTATTGTTGAATTAATTATGAATTTCTGCAAGATATTATTCATTAAAGATTTCATTTTATAATGACTTTTTTCTATTTGCTTAAGTGAATTAAGAAATTGTAAACAACGGCGATTCAAATTTTATTGTAATTAGCGAATTGGTGACTGAATCGATGATGATTTTACATTATAAAGAAGAATAGTGGTTTTTGTTATCCCACATCGGTTGTGGAAGCTAGAAGCCCCAGAGACAATGAATATAAATTAAGACAACCTTGCACTGAAATTCTCATACCTTTCTCGGCCTTTTGGCTAAGATCAAGTGTAGTATCTGTTCTTATCAGTTTAATATCTGATATGTGGGCCATTGGCTCACACGATATTAAATTCATTTTTTAAGGGGGAAGACTCGTCAAGGCAGCTTGCTGTCTGGGTCTTCAAGCGTCGCCCATGCGTTGCACTACAGCATAGGCCCGGCGCACCCCACCAAATCAAGTCTAATTTTTTGACCTATAACAATTTTGTATGTTATTTTTGTATATATAGATTAAGTGAATTTGATTCGATAGAGATATTTTGGGGATCTAATTTGGTATAGAGATCTTTTACGGTTTTGATTTTGAATTGATTAAGCGTATTTTTGCCACAATAGATATAATTAATTCATTAAAAAATGAAAATTTTGACTTGGATTTACACACATATAATCTAATGTAGAGCAACCTCTAGCAAATTGCCCTTTCTTTTGTCTTCTTAATCTTGATATAAAAATAACAATCAAAATTGAAATAAATTCACCAGCCATTGTTAGGAGAATTTCTCAATTTGTAATTTAATTTAAATTTCTCTAACTTAATTAAATTGGAGTTCAATTAAGGTTACAATTAGAAATTGTATTTAAAGGGTTGAGGGTAATTTTATCATAAACATTATATTTGCATTTGTTTAGAATACGTTAAATGGATGAGTTTTGTAACACCCCGCGTCTCCGATAATTTAATTTTTCATTAATTAGCATCTATTTAATTAACGTGACTTTATTTCTTATGTGCGTTTATTAGTTTAAGATTTTATTTATGTGATAACCGGTGAAGTTTCATATAGAATGCATTAATCCGAAATAATTTTGGACGAATTTAAATCGATCATCTTAGTTAATTATTAATCTAGAAATTAATTATACTCCTCTATTTGCTAGAACTTATTTGTTAGGAGAATTTTTAAATCACCTATCTTCTTAAATAAAAATAGAAAATCCCTCCTATTCATCCCTCAATTTTGACCATGGTACAACACATGACCAAATATTTTCCTTGAGTACAACCCTTCTCTAGGTGAGCCCATGTACATTAAGATTTTCCTTTTTTGAATTTCTTTTGGAGAGTTAAATGAAATTGCAAAGAAGTCCCTCTAGATAATTCCTAAGTTTTTCTAAATTGCAAAGAGACCACTCCTTAATCATTAAGCATGCAAGTCCCTCACAACTCTATAAATAGAACCCAAGCCTTCATCTATTTCTCATTTTTCTCTACACATTCTAAAGATCAAAATCTCTTTATCTTCTTCCCCATTTTCGAAATTATAGTGTAGGAAAGCCCCAAAATCTCTCTTTCAAGAGTAAAATTCTTGGCCAAAGGAGTAAGTCTTCTTCCTCTTCTTTCTTTTCTTCATTTTCGAAAATTTCAAGAAACTAAGCTTTTTCTTCCCCTCTTTCTAAAATTTCTTCTTCTTCTCCTTGTAGAAAGGAAATAACACCCTTCCAATTTTCTAAGAAGATTAAGGTGAGAATTTTCGAATTCTTGCTACAAGTGCTTCAACACCAATAGTATTTTTATTTCTTTAATTCCTTGTTAATGTTCTTGTGGTGACCGAAAACTAAAAGAAAATAAAACTTTGTGTTTAATTTATGCTTTGATCATCCATGCATGTAAGAATCTAAGCTTTAAATCATATAATCTTGAAGAACTAAGAATAATATTGTAATTTTATTTATGTATATATACTAGACCTGCGTGATCTTAAGGAAACTTCGATCCACGGTTTTCGTAAACCTGCGTGGTCGAAGAAAGTACTTGATCCATGGTTTATTTATAATCTATATGTGCTATATATAAGTATATGTTTCTATGTGTATATATATCGACCTGCGTGGTTGTAAGTGTACTCTCTTCGGGTCGAGGAAGCTTACGATCCATGGTTTATGATCTATGAGTAATAAGATAATATACGAAGATAAAAACCGAGAACAAGATTAATAAAAATGGAATTGAATGCGATTGAATTGTTGATGATGGTTTGAATATTTTGGAAAGAAAATGTAATAAATGAAATTTGGTGCTACTTGAGAGAAAACTTCAAGTCTCTTGAGAAAGAGGGCTTGAACTTTAATTAATGAAACTTGGAGATAGTAATTATAAATAACCGAATGCTTTGAGTTGTTTTGCTATATGTGTAAATATGTGATCTATGTTCTTTGCTTGAATTGTTATGTGTCTTACTTGCTTTTGTGATTTTGTGGTTAAACTATGTGCCTTTGTGAAATATGTGAAAATATGTGTGCTTATGTGAAAGCTAACTTTGAATATGTGAAATGAAAAGTATATACTAACTTCACTTGCACGTTTTTAAAGTTGGAAAATCTTGTAAAACATAGATCGAATAAGCACGGGGTATGAGGGACCGGTACCCCAAAAATGAGATGAAGAGTGTGTGGTTTGATTCCACTTATGAAACGGGTTCCAAATAAATGAAGGCTTATTGTCTATGATTTTACTTGATTTTTCAAAGGATATTCGAACAAAAATGTTTTTCTCACACAACTAATCAAGCTGCTTGAATTGAATGAAAGTATGTACTAACCTCACATGCACGTTTTTAAAATTGGAAAGTCTTGTAAAACATAGATCGAATAAGCACGGGGTATGAGGGACCGGTACCCCAAAAATGAGATGAAGAGTGTGTGGTTTGATTCCACTTATGAAACGGGTTCCAAATAAATGAAGGCTTATTGTCTATGGTTTTACTTGATTTTTCCAAAGGATATCCGACTAAAAAAAATGATTTTTCTTACACGTTGTATGAGCACTTGAATGAATGTATGACGACTCCCTTGTAAGGGATTTACTCTTATTCCTTATGAAATGATGAAAGGAAGGTCTAAGAGGTAAAATGAGAAAAATGAGAAGGTCTAAGAGGTAATCCGAGAAGGTCAAGGTAAATTGGTAAAGTTCCTCAATGAAATACCGATTGAGGTAAAATCGAAATGTTTTTATTGTGTATATGTGTGATTTGAGATGGGATATATACATATATACATATCATAAATATATGCTTGTTTGCCTATGTGTATTCGATATTTCTTCGGAAATTCTCATTGAGTCCAAAAGACTCATATAGGTGTTGAAATGCTTGTAGGTACTTTCAATCCCGAGCACGAGTCGTAAAGTTGGAGTCGAGTTCGAGGATCGAGGGATGTGTTCATATGGAAGGCGTGTGGATCTTGTGTGCTCTTAATTTAGCCATATTGTTTTACTTATATAGTTTAATTTTAAAGACTTTCGATACCGTCTTAGATATCTATTATCGTACTCTTCCACCCCTCGGGGGATCTTATTAGTAAGAACATTGCATCTAATAATAATTAGGATTTTGATTTCCTCTTTTTGCCAAACTTCTATATAATTCTTATCGGTTAATTATATGTTGTGTTCTGCCCTGTTGTTCGATAATCCGTATTAAATATACTTTCTGTTTAGAATTGCATGAAATTTTACAGAGTTGTAGGTCTTTCTGTTAGGGTTATTTTGGTAGGTCTTTTGCGTCATTTGGACAAGTCAGGAATTTATTATGAATTAATTTCCGTAACTGTGCACATGCTGAGTCATTTTAGGACATGCATCAATATATGAAGTTTTCTTACTCAAAGGAATCCATTTAACTTGGAATATATTCCTAACTCACTTATCTACTTTCGTATAAAATTTGGTAGTTTTTAGAATAGTAGGGAATTTATAAATAATTTTCAAAGCTCCCTCTCCTGTTCTGTATTTTTAAACTGTACAGTTGCATATTTTAATTATTTCTCTCAAATGGCTAATGATCTTTTAACACTGTTTTAACTGAGTAATTTCGACCCATATTAGAGTATGTGGTTAAATTTTCAAAGTGTTTTCATGAAGGGTTCAAGAGATATTAATTTTCTAAGTTGATCTACCAAATCTGTCCGAAATTCCTAATCTTTACTCTTGATAATTTCAATAATCTAGTCATGCATGTTCCTTTTGTGATATTTGGTGAAGTGTATATGATATAGTATTATGTGGACACTCTCCCTCTGATTTTAAAAGAAAAATTTATGCGTAACTTTCTATTGGTAGAAGGTGATTTTTAAAACGAGCATTCCACACTCATTATTTTCTATAAGTCTTCCGCTAGCATATTTTAAACTACTAAGTAAGTGTAATTAGAAAATGGGTGTCACAAGTTTATTGGTAAAAGAGATAGAACACCAAAACCTAGATCAATAAAGGTTGTTGGTCATGGACCCTATCACAAAAACCCCATATATAATTAGATGTAATCTCAAGGAAGAACAATATAGTCTACTCGGGCCTCGTTTGCTTGCCACTATTATATACTATTAGGTTAGATTGGCTAAATAATAGGAGTTAGTAAGATGTTTAGTTGGTAGGAGTCAACATTACTCAAATCCGCTACTAAAGTTCAAGTAAAAAAACAAGTGCTACTACGTCATAAAATTAATAACACCCCTCTCCCTGTAATTAAATTTGTAGGGGGTGATTAAAACGGAAAATTGTTGGGTGGCCGTTCAAATAGCATTAATATTACAGACCTTTAATCAAATGATTTACAATGATTAATAAGCCTAAGGGGAAGGGGATTAGGACTTAACAAATAAATTACAGAAATAATAATTATGAGAACAAGAACTAATCTGGGGCGGATCAGAAAATCTGCCCGTTTTCAGCTCCGGTGGAGAAGATGACACAACAACGGCTCAGTCCTCGTTTCCAGTGTCCACGTCCGGAGTCCAGTCGGCGGCAGCCAGCTCACTCCCGGTGTCAAGCTCACAGATCAAGCCCAGCAGTCAGAACTTCATCCGAGTGCTCAGATCTCAGCCTCACTCCGACCGACGTCTCAACCCAACCCAAAACCCCAACGAATCGAACTCACACACACAGTGTTTCCCAGGATCTGGTACCCTCACTCACAGAGGTCACGAAACCACTCACCACAGAGAGGTTTAAGACAAGAAGGTAGAAGATGGGAAGATTTCGTTGTTCTTTTCATCTTCAAGAAGAGATGTATATATACTCGTGCAGTTGCAGCAAGAAAGGAAAGAGAATCGACCGAATCTCCGACCGCCATGGAATCTGGCGAAAGATTCGGCCGTCGAGAAGAGAGAAGAGAGAGAGGTGCAACTGCTAGGTTAGGGTTTGGAGGCTTTGTGAGAGATAGATGATATTTATATTGAGAGTGAATGGCTGAGATCAAGACTTATCAATCAACGGTCCAGATTGAATCTCCTTGGGCTTTAAGTGAGCTGATGGGCCGACACCAAGTGAGTGGGCTGCACAAAGTGGGTTAGCAATTTTGGGCCAAATAAACATTTGGGCCCCTTTTATCTAACAATCTCCACCTGGGACCAAATGGACTACCGGGACAAAATTGGGAGATGAGGTCATCATTGCCGTTTTTAAATATACCTGCACAACAAAACACAAAGTCAACAACGTACATTAAAAAAATTAATCACACAGATTAAAATTAGGGGCAGTCACGAAGACAGCCCTATAATTACACACAGTAATTAAGATTGCGAGATTAGGCTCAAGCTTTTCAAGCAAGAGCGAAACTTCTCGAGTGGGAGACACTTAGTACCCATATCTGCTGGATTAAATTGTGATGGGATTTTTTCCAGCTTGATAATACCCTATTCCACAATATTTCAAATAAAATGATACTTAATCTCAATGTGTTTAGTACGATCGTGGAAAACCGGGTTTTTACATAATTGAATTCCCGATTGGCTATCCGAGAAAACAGTGACATCCTTTTTAAGAAAACCAATTTCGCGCAGAATGCCTTTAAGCCATATAGCTTCTTTCATTGCCTCGGTGGCAGCGATGTATTCAGCCTCGGTTGTAGATAGGGCTACAATATTCTACAGTTGCGATTTCCAACTAATGCATGATCCACACAAAGTGAAAACGTAAGAAGTGGATGATTTCCTACTGTCTCTATCATTCGCAAAGTTGGAGTCAACATAGCCAATTAATTCAATTTAAGTTTCAGATTTAGAAAAATTTAGGCCAACATGCAAAGAATGTTTCAAATAACGAAGAAGCCATTTCAAAGCTTCCCAATGCGGCATACCTGGGTTCGACATATAGCGACTCAAACAACTTACCACATAAGCTATATCAGGACGAGTGCTTACCATCAAGTACATGACAGAACCTATCGCATTGGCATAAGGAACATTTTGCATAGAGTCAATTTCAGTTTCAGTCTTGGGGGAATGATCCTTACTTAATTGAAAATGGGCAGCTAAAGGCACGTTTGCAGGTTTAGCATTAGACATGGCAAATTTTTCTAAGATCTTACTCACATAAGAAATTTGATTCAAGAACAGCAAATTATTATCTCGATTGCGATCAATGTTCATGCTCAATATTTTCTTAGCATCCCCTAAGTATTTCATGTCAAATTGTTCACTTAGACACATTTTCACATGATCAACAGATTTCACACAAGGGCTGATTATGAGCATATCACCAACATAGATCAACAAGAAAATAGGCACAGAGCGAGTATCTTTGAAGTAAAGACAAGGGTCATAATCACTTTTCTTAAACTTCAATGAAAGCATGCAAGAATCGAATTTCTTATTCCATTGCCTAGGTGATTGTTTCAAGCCATGTAAATATTTTTTCAGCAAACACACATATTCAGGATTTTTAGCATCTATGAAGCCCTCGGGCTGTTTCATGTAAATATGCTCATCTAACTCACCATGCAAGAAATCGGTTTTTACATCCATTTGTTTCAATTCCCAATTAAAATGCGCAACTAATGCAACCATAATACGAACAGTGGTAAATTTAACAACGGGAGCAAAAATTTCAGTATAATCTATACCTTCCTTTTGCGTGAAACCTTTAGCAACAAGACGAGCCTTATACCTAATGGAGTCTACCTCATCCTTAACCTTAAACAACCATTTGCAGTCTACCAAAGATCAATTAGCAGGTTTAGGAACAAGAGTCCAAGTTTGATTAACATGCAAAGAGTTCATTTCTTATTTCATAGCATTTAACCATTCAGCCGATTTATCAGATTTTAGAGCATCCTTAACAGTTTTAGGTTCATTGCTATCTATAGATTCAAACACATTGAAAACATGAGAAGCAAGATGAAAGCTATCAAAACGTTGTGGAGGCCTAGCATTTTCACGTCTAGGTCGATCTCAAGCAAGTTGATAATCAGACAAGTCATCCACATTAGGCAAGTCATGTTCAACATTTTGGTCATGCAAACTTTCAAGTATTTCAGATTCAATATCAGGCAGATTTTCAGATTTAACAGTAGGCAACTCCACCTCATTTGGAGCAGCCTCTGAGTTCACAGCATTATGCACAACAAGGCAAGGACAAACAGATTCATTAAAAATCACATCACGACTAATAGCAGTTTTATAGCCATGTTCCCCTTTAACCCAAAGTCTATAACCTTTAACCCCTTCGGGATAACCCAAGAAAACACATTTCATAGAACAAGGTTCAAGCTTATCACTTTTATGATGCATGAATGCAGCACAACCAAAAACACGTAAGTTGGACAAATCAACCTTTTTACCCGACCAAACACATTCAGGCAAATCACCATTTAAAGGCACAAAGGGAGATCTATTAATCAAATAGGTGGCAGTCAAAACAGCCTCACCCCAAAACATAGTTGGTAAACCCGAAGTGGCGAGCATGGCTCGAACCCTCTCTAAAAGAGTTCGATTCATGCGTTCAACCACCCCGTTTTGCTGAGGGGAGTAAGGAACAGTTTTGTGCCTTTTAATACCAGATTCAGAGCACATAACATCCATTTCTTGATTACAAAATTCTGTACCCTTATCTGTCCTAAGAGTTTTTATCCATTTTCCTGTTTGGTTCTCAATATAAACTTTCCATGTTTTGAACTTATCAACAACATCAGATTTTTGTTTCAACAGGAAGACAAACACCTTACGAGAGAAATCATCAATTGTGGACAGAAAGTAACGGTTCCCACCATGTGTAGGAACACTGGCAGGACCCCACACATCAGCATGCACATACTTAAGAATATCAGAACATTTAGAATGATTGGGGAAATGGGTTGGTTGAAAAGAAACACGAGTTTGCTTTCCAACGATGCAAGAGTCACACATAGTAACCTCAGACACTTTATCATTGCCAAAATAGTGATTGTTATGCAGAATGCTGAGGCCTTTATTATTAATATGACCTAGTCTATTATGCCACATAATAGAATGACCACTTTGGACAGCATTCATAGAAGCAGATGATTCAGAATGACATACATACATATTTTGCATTCTTATGGCCTTAAAACATAACAGATTACTCCTCATAATTTTCATGCAACCATTACCCCAACCACCATGAAACCCACCATCTTCTAAGATAGAACACGAAATCAGATTTTCACTCAAATTAGGAACATGCCGCACATTTTGCAAAGTTAACACATAACCAGTTTAAACTTTAAGCAAACAGTTCCAATTCCATGAACTTGGCATTTTGTGCCATCAGCCATAGTCACATTGCAATTATTCAATGATTCATAGTGGGAGAAAACATGTTTCATAGGAGTCATATGATGTGAGCATGCAGAATCTAAAAGCCAATCATTTTCACCAAGAGATGATAGCACAGAATTCACACAAGCATGTTCACGAACCATAAACACATCACCAAGATTATTACCAGAAAAATGATTAGCATGCTGATCATTAGAGTGCTTATTAGGCTTAGTACAGTTCTGAGCATAATGACCAGGTTCACCACAATTATAGCACTTACGACTGTTAACACGAGTTTTCGACTTACTCCTGCCCCTGCCCTTTTTATTTTGAAAATTGTTTTGATGAGAACCATTTTGAGAAACATTTTGGTTACTGGAGGAAGGCTTATTTGAAAATCGGTTTTGCTGCATTCCTCTCACAAAGTTTACCTCACCAAAACTCTTATTGCTTTTGTTAACTCTCAAATCCAGTTCTTTACTCTTTAAACCGTTTATGACAGTGTCAAGAGAAATATTATCCCTGCCATACTTAATAGCAGATTTCAAATTGTTGTAAGAATCAGGGATTGCATTTAACAAAACAATGGGAGTATAGTTATCAATACTTTTGTCTCCCGCCGTCAGTTTAATATCCTGAACTAATCTGGTAAACTGATCTATGTTCTCATCAATATCTTTGGTTAGATCCAATTTGAATCTAAAAAACTTTTCGAGTAAAAACAATTTTGAGGGCAGAGAAGTTTCAGTGTACAACTCGTCTAATTTTTCCCACAAACCTTTGGCAGAATCATGCATACCTACCTTTCTAATCAGAGTCAAAAAGATTCAATATAATGGCAGAGTAAGCAAGTTCATCAAGTTCTATTTTCTTAGAAGCAGTAGTTTCAGCAGCATAAGATTCATCAATAGCCACATAGCATCTTTGTTGAATTAACACACCTTTCATTTTCTGTTTACAAATAGAAAAATCACCCTTACCATCAAAAGGAGCCATAGAATAGACGGACATGGCAGCCATACAAATTTCAGCACAAAGCAAGATATTTGACCAATTTTTCACAATAGGCCAAAAATGGGACAAGTGCATATGCAACAAGGATAGGCAATCTTGGAGACCCTCCCTCACAGGATTCCAGGGGACTTGCGGTCCGGTCAAGTGAGGTCGAGAATCCAAGTTATACCACCCTTTAATATTTATATATATAAGTGAGCGGTTTATATATATGCAGCGGAAGAATAATGTTCACACAGAAGCAAGCGTGGCACACAGACCACAACAGAACATACAGAGTGGCTCACGGACCACGAATCACACAAAGTGGCTCACAGACCACAGAATCTAAAGATAATGCAGTACCAATCACAGCAAAAAACTAAATCCCAACCATAGGGGGTTTAGGGTACAATACCTGAGCGGAATTCGGTTGGATTTCCGTACACCAAGGGAGTGGGCTGCACAAAGTGGGTTAGCAATTTTGGGCCAAATAAACATTTGGGCCCCTTTTATTAATATT
>NW_012192835.1:715568-750853 GCF_000504015.1 Erythranthe guttata
ATAATTATGAGAACAAGAATTAATCTGGGGCAGATCTGAAAATCTGCCCGTTTTCAGCTCCGGTGGAGAAGATGACACAACAACGGCTCAGTCCTCGTTTCCAGTGTCCACGTCCGGAGTCCAGTCGGCGGCAGCCTGCTCACTCCTGGTGTCAAGCTCACAGATCACGCCCAGCAGTCAGAACTTCATCCGAGTGCTCAGATCTCAGCCTCACTCCGACCGACGTCTCAACCCAACCCAAAACCCCAACGAATCGAACTCACACACAGTGTTTCCCAGGATCTGGTACCCTCACTCACAGAGGTCACGAAACCACTCACCACAGAGAGGTTTAAGACAAGAAGGTAGAAGATGGGAAGATTTCGTTGTTCTTTTCATCTTCAAGAAGAGATGTATATATACTCGTGCAGTTGCAGCAAGAAAGGAAAGAGAATCGACCGAATCTCCGACCGCCATGGAATCCGACGAAAGATTCGGCCGTCGAGAAGAGAGAAGAGAGAGAGGTGCAGCTGCTAGGTTAGGGTTTGGAGGCTTTGTGAGAGATAGAGGATATTTATATTGAGAGTGAATGGCTGAGATCAAGACTGAGATCAAGACTTATCAATCAACGGTCCAAATTGAATCTCCTTGGGCTTTAAGTGAGCTGGGCCGACA
This sequence comes from Erythranthe guttata, assembly GCF_000504015.1. The sequence continues at coordinate 716,223 of NW_012192835.1, forward strand.
CCAAGGGAGTGGGCTGCACAAAGTGGGTTAGCAATTTTGGGCCAAATAAACATTTGGGCCCCTTTTATCTAACAAAAAATCCATTTTTTTCCTTAAAACAATAACTTAATTTTGTTAAATAAAAAACTTTATAGACAATTCACATATAATAACAAAATCTAACAAATTTAATACAAAATATAATCTAAAAAACCAAGCATATTATTAACTAATTAATTAGTTAACTAGTAGAAATTTAATCCAATTTAATCTGATATAGCTAAGAAAACGAGGCATCAATATTTCGCCAATGTTATAATTTTTTTGTAAAAAGTAAACCGTCATGTGTTGAAGTGTTGGGTAATATCAAACTTGAAGAAATTTATGATTAATTGTTCAGTCTACATTTAAACCTCCATAAATTGAGGCAGTTGTGACCACATTCTTCACACACACACATACACATACACATACACATACACATACACATACACATACACACTTTTTACACACACGCGCACACACACACACACACACACACTTTTTTACACACACGCACACACACTTACATGCACATACACACTTTTTACATACATATAAAAGTGTGGGGCTGAACTGGGGGTTCACTGTTCAACATATTCTAGAACTAGAATTGTCGCGAGTGACACGGGCCGGTAAACGGTTTCGATACCGGTTCACCTGTCAACGGGCCCCGGTTTTGAGCCGAGAACCGGCCCATGGCCATGTCTGAATCTGCCTGTGCGAAAAAGATCTTGGATAAATTTACCATGTAAGATGTCAAATTTGTTACTGGGCGTTTAGCTGCTCATTTTATGTCAAATAAGGAACAACCTCCGAACGTGTGATATGAAATTTGTGTCTTATATATGCTAATGCAATTGATTCTATAATGTACTTGATGGTCAACACAAGGCCTGATATTGCATATGCTATAAGCTGTCTGAGCAGGTACATGGCTAACCCTGGGTTGCCTCATTGGGAGACTGTGAAGTGGCTAATGAGATAAATGAACTATTAAAACGGGAATTTAATTTTCATAGTGTGAAAAATGAATTGTTATGTGTGGCTATGTGGATTCCAATTATGCAAATGAGAGATAATAGAAAATCTACAACATCATATGTGTTTACTTTATGTGGATCTTGTATAGAATGGAAGTCACAACTTCAAAATATAATTGCTTTTTGAACAACCAAATCTGAATAATTGCAGCCACTGAGGCTATAAAAAAATCTATTTGGTTAAAAGAGCTTTTCTGTCTGAAAATGTGATACGCGTAAAACCTACGTATGAAAAACCGCAAGTGTACAGTATCGCGTTTTGTAGAATAGTGAATTCCAAATATCGATCCACAGGGAATTAAGTTCCTAAATCTACCAAGTACCGTAATTATACTATCCTAACTTTATCTAGACGGGAGAAAAATATGGGAGATGACATGAACCCAAAAGGAAACAAAAATAAAAACAACGGTCTGCCAGGACAAGCGAGGAATTCCGACGTGTGATGGCTTCTAGGGTAAAATCCACCAGTGTACTATCGATAAAGATCTACAGATCCGAATCTATTGTCAATTCTATATTCGCTAACCTAGACACTAAAGTATCCTAACCCCCGTCTCCAGTGTAGTTAGAGTCTACCCACAGGTCCGACGTCTCCGTTCAGAACCTGATATTAAGAGAGCATTTAGGTCAAGTCCTTAAGGGTTACCCGAGGTGCATCACGTCTCCGTTTCCACAACCCGAGCTATGTTTTCCTAAAATCAAACGAGAAATCTTCTCTCGAGTTCATTCACATTTACAATCAATTCAACTGTTGGCCAAACAATCGAAAGCATTTAATACAGGAAAACATAAACAAAATCAAAGAACGACAAATAGATCACAGATCTGGAAATCAAAATCAATATATACAAGGTTTCATTTCCCTACAAGAAAATGCTTAGTTCATTACAAACATAGCATCAAAATGAAGAACACGAGAAATTATAAACTAAACGTAAAGAAAAGCTTATGAAAAACCCGAGTCGAAACCTTCGTCGAAGCTTCCCGCGAAGAACTGGCGAAAACCGAAGAGAAAACCGAAGAAAAGGTCGAGAGATATGTCTTGATATGTCTCGAGATATTTAAAAATGAAGAAGAAACCTTCTATTTATAGTAAGAAATCAAAGAAAAATATCTCGTCTCGAATTCTGTGCCCAGATTGCGATCTGGCAGCCTTGGAAACTGCGCACCGCCTTTCCAGATCGCGATACGGGAATGGTGGATCGCGTTCTGGTTCTTGATTCAAAAATGTACTGTGAGACCCCCCAGACCGCGATCCAAGAAGGCTGGATTGCGATCTGGGTCCTGATCAAAAAATGTACTGTAAGACCCCCGAGATCGCGATACAGGAAGGCTGGATCGCGATCTGGGCTTCTGCGCCAACTTCAAACATTGTTTTGACCCTTTTTTAGCCCAAATTAGACAATTTTTCATTTCACAAAAGTTGTAGATATTGAAGTGAGCTTTCTAAGGGCACTTGAATCAGCTCAATCGGAGGTCGGATGAAAAAGGTATGCTTGAAATACGAAACAGTGCCACACCCGCGATAATGCACTTTTGCACGTGTTTGGTTTGATTTTCGGCTTCGCTTCCAAAATCGTTTCGAATCGGCAAAAATAGCTTCTCTTTACCTAAAATAAAAATAAAACAAAAACAACATAATATATACAAATAAAGCCGAAACTCGGACGAACGAAGACCAAAACTTGAAGATTTGATAAGCAAAAATCGTGCAAAACGAACACTTATGAAAATGACTTTTTGAAGAAAAAGGTTGTGGTTTTTTTCTAATAGTCAATCAGGAATTCATATGTGCAAGAATCTTATCAGAACAAAACACATTGATGTTAAATCTCACATTATTAGAGATATTGTGGAACATTGTGTTATTGACCTTGAAAAAATTCCTTCTAACTTCAATTCTACTGACATGAGTACTAAGTGTTTACATGTGGAGAAATTTAGGTCATGTTTGAGGAGTTTGAACATAATCTAAAAAATGTTATAAAGACAGAGATTGTGCTTTCTGCTTGCTTTGTGCAAGTTATTTGCTTTCTGTGTGATTGCATGGTTTTTTTTTTAAATCTGCATGACTTAGAAAATTGATCTTGGTGATTACATCATTTGTGGAAAAAAAATTTGGAATCTTTTACTGAAATCTTTGTGATTTGTGTTTATGATTCAAAATTACGGCAATGATGATCTTAGTCCATTAAGTGTGTTCATGAAAATTCATTTTTGATCTCAGGTGGAGAATTTATTAAGAATTGAGTCCATAAATAAACTTTGTGATATGGACCCGTCTTTTAAGTTCTGGCAGCCCAACTCAAGGAAATTGGGCCCAAACAACTTAAGTCCACAACCCAAATCAGACCCGATCTTCACCGTCCATTCCGTGTTATTGATCCTGGACGTTCATTGACTCTTTCTTTACCTCATTCTCAAACCATAGCATCTCATTCTCAGTTGTGCCGTTTCTCTCTCTTCTTATTCCCCTCACTCTCTACAGTACTTCGTCATCTAGTGTCGTTTTCCAGCGACACCGTCGCAGGTCTTGCCGGACAATGGATGTTCTTGCCGCCGCAACACATTTAATGTTGCGGACAAGTGAGAGATAATGTAGACTTTACTTTTAATTCAAACCGAGTGTTTTCACCTCCAATTCTCTTATGTGAATGATCGAGATCTCTGAGTGAGGAAAACTAGGGTTTGTGTTGAGTGGAGAGGGTGAGTTGTGATTGTGCATGTGTTGGTGAGTCAACTTAGTGTGAGTTCCGAGTAGATCTAGGGTTTTGGGTTGAGAGGCAATTTCTTGGTGCTTGTTTCTGTTTTGGAGTTGCCACCAAAACTTGAATCTTCTAGACTAAACATTGGAAAAGGGAACTGAGCCGTTTGATCATACATGCAGCTCTAAGCTTGAGCTATTTTGCGATCTATCGCTTTACTTCTTTTTGTTACTACGGATCTATGACTGGAACTATTGGAACTTGCACCTAACAGTATGCAAAATGTAGTTTGATAACTGAAGAAAAACGTGTATTCGTTGGGCTGCAGAAGAAGAATTTGGTTATGTACAATGCGATACTTATGGGTTTTTTGAGGTGTGGGGTGGTGGAAGAGGCGAACAAATTATTTGCTTGTATGCCCGAGAAAGATCAAATTTCTTGGACAACAATGAATACTGGACTAATGCAAAATGGGAGGGATAAAGAAGCACTTGATTCATGCGTATATGACTCGAACTGATCATATCGACAATATTTTTGTAGCCGGTGCACTCGCTGATATGTACTCAAAATCGTAGAGACATAAAAACTGAAGAGACAGTTTTTAGGAAGATGCCAAACAAGAATATCGTGTCTTGGACAGCCATGCTAGTGGACTATGGTCAGAATGGTTACAGTGAGGAAGCTGTTCGGGTTTTTAGCGAGAGAAATGGTTACATTGTCAATCACGAGTTTTGGGATTGATTTCCTTTATAACGGTATCAAACGCACTTGTTACCCTGTATGGTAAAATGTGGGAACATCGACGAGGCCCATAAGTTGTTCGATGAAATTAAATCAAAGGATGAAGTATCTTGGACTGCATTAGTTTATTGTTATGCCCAATTTGGGAAAGCCAACGAAAACGATTCGAGGAAATGTTGGTTTGTGGTCTTCAACCAGATGGGGTTACTCTTGTTGGGGTTCTTTCTGCATGCAGTAGGGCCGGTTTTGTTGAGAAAGGCCGACATTATTTTGCATCAGTGGTGGACAAATACCGAATCAAGCCAGTTCTCGATCACTGCACTTGCATGATTGATCTGTACAGTCGAGCCGGACAGTTAGAAGAATCGAAAAATTTCATTCTCCAAACGCCTTGTTGTCCCGATACGATTGGTTGGTCAACTTTGCTGAGCTCGTGTAGAAATTGTGGTAATATAGAAATAGGAAAATGAGCCGCAAAATCTCTTCTTGAAATCGACCCGCAAAAACACAGAAATAATGTTGCTATTGCATTTGGTGTGATTTTTGTTCCTCATGGTCTGCCGATTAAAGTGGTGAAAAAAACCTTCGTGTGTGTGGTGACGACTGTCGTAATGCAACGAAAATCATTTCAAAGATCACTCAACGAGAAATTCCGTTTAGAGATGCCGCACGGTTCCATTTATTTGAAGAAAAATCACACTACAAGCAAATTACACAAATCGGTATTAAACCTTAAAGAGTTCACTCAAATTGATAGTTTCTATTAACGACAGGTGCCGAAGCTGAAGCCGACTAATACTCCATTACCTTCATTCTTCTTCTTCTTCGTCTTCTTTTAACGATTTTACGGACTCTGGTTGAATGTGCTGCACAAAAACGAAACAGAGCCTATATGGTCAATAATATTTGTACAGGAGTAACAAACCAAGGTAACTTACTAACTACCTGAATTCGAGTACAGATTTCTATGACTTCAGAAGGTGGGGCCCAGTCGCCGAAGTTTCTCTCGATGAACTGATAAGCAATCCCACTTTTGCCTCTGCCAACTACAAACAGTCCGCCTTTCGTCTCACCTTCACCCTTAAAATTCATTTCCAATCCAGTAGCCTTCGCTCGTTTATAGTTTGCTATTGCTCGAGGGTTGAACAGGAAACCGGAAACGAAGTTTTCCTTGAGCAGCTTCCCTCCACCGAGTGCCTTGAAAAACCCCTGGCCTTCGTCATATAGCACAACACCACCCCAATATTTCGGCCAAAAATTGTTTACCTGAATTTATTTTAAATTTTGCATCATCGAGCATTATTTTAGCCCGGCTATTTGTGCTGTATGCATTAATCGAAATTTCTTACCTCCGATTCTATATGCTCGTGAAGAACTGCAAATAGTTGAACTCCAAGAGCATCGAATACCGGTTTCTTGGAGTAGAGCTGATGAGCTTCAGCTCTGCACATAATGCACCTGATTGTATATATATAGTATCTATCAGACACACTTCCATTTTTGTAGATGGAATAATATTAATTTTCAGAAAAAAAATAAAGGGTTAAATACAGTTTGCACCCCTGTACTATCGTAAGTGTCACATATACCACTTGTACTATGAAATGCACAAAACAGCCCCTCACCTTACCAGTCAACTCAAACGGTGTTAGTTCTTTTTGCAGTGTAGTTACATTTTTACCCGTACTCTTACTTGATAGAAATTCAATGTAACTTGGGCAAAAAAAATTCGAACACCTACATAAAAACAAAAGTGGTTCCAGAAAAATATGACATGTAGTGTTTGGACCTAACATATGAATTTTGAGAATTTGAACTATCGAAAAACATTTATAAACTGAGTATTTTATTTATAAATTTAAAAAGAAATTAAAAATAATTTCTAGAATATAAAATTTGTTAGAAATTTTGGTGAAAAGAAAGGGTTGGGAACGAAAATTAGGAAAAATTGGGAAGAAATTTGAGTACAAATGAGTGAAGAATGATGCACACTTTTTATACACAATCAAAGGGGTATTTTGGTCAGAAAATTTTCAACAGCTATTGAAAGAGACAACTTTTGTAACATAGATGGACGGCAGTGGTTGTTTTGTCGCATTTCATAGTACAGGGGTATATGCGACAGTGATAGTAGTACGGGGGTGCAAACTGTATTTAACCCAAAAATGAAATCATACCCAGGCCTTCGAATGCAGACGAATATAGCTGGTTTGTCCCGCCACAACTCCGAAACTTTCATTGGAGGTGACTTAGTCTTGATCAGCCTCTCGATTCCAATCTTATATTCGGGAACTAATTTCTGGACAGAGATATTCTCGATAGTGGAATAAGGAGCTACATTCTCGACAACAGGTGGCGGTTGTACGCAGCCGCACGCTCTAGGCTCCGCTGGCACGGAAGCCACGACGCCCTTGAAGATATGCCCGTCTTTAATCTTGAAACTCGCCAAAGATTGTTCTATGGTAATATCAGAACCGAAGCTACTTTTTCGTGAGTTTCTTGTCGTGTTTTCGAGTTTTTGGGAGTTATTTTGGCTCTTAGTGTATATGCTGTTGTTTCTTGAAGGTGGGTTGTGTTGCTTTCTGTCCATGAAACGGGCTATGTGGCCTCTTTTCATTGGGTACAGTGAAGAGAGGTCTGTGTTGCTTAGGCTGAGAAGCTCGGCTAAACTTTTGCCTGAGGCCTCTAGCTGATCGCCGTACTGCATCAGGGCTCGGTCGTGCAGGTATGATCTAATTTCAAGTGCATCCTTTTAGAAGGACGCGGGAAATGTATTTAGACGTCGTTAATATTGCTAATCTTGTTTAGTCGAATGCAAAATTGGATGTAGGTGTGGAACATATTGATTAATAGTTAGATGGATTCATTGTTTGGAGTAAATTGCAGTTAGTAGTAGTACCCCTGTGTTATTTCGAATTGCACAAAAAAGTCACGTGTTATAAAAAGTAGCGAAAACGCCATTGTTAAATGTTTCGGACAATACACTGCACACGATCTCATTTTATTCGTTGATCGGTCGTAAGAAGACAAGAACGCCCTCAAGAAATTTCTGACAAAGCCCAAAGCTCCCTTCTATTTCTAAAAAGTATGATATGTTATTTTTCTTCAAAATTTCTGTTCTTTTTAGGATTCATAGAAAATTGTAATTCAGTCCTTAAAATTAGGATTAGTTACATTCGAAAGTGAAATATTGGTAAGGACAAAATGGAGTTTGCCCCCTAGAAATTTTCATATTTTGCACTTTGCTCTCTACAAATTAAAAAAAAAAAGGGCTCACCCTTTCAAAAATTTGTCCCGAATTACTATTTTCAGTGTATTTTTTTACGGTAATTGCCATGAATCCATCCAATGAAGGGCATTTGTGACATTTCAGAGAAATTGAAGATTCTCACAATTTTTTGAGACCGCAATAGGCACAATTTGTATTGGGAGAAAAAAACCCTAATTTTGTTTTCTGAACTTAGTGAAATGGGTTGTGTTTTTCATGTATTAGAGAAGATAGGGATAATAGGATTTGGATGGGCATAATAAAACGACTCAAGTGCCCTTGAAATGGACAAATTAATGGCAAGTCCGATGAAAAATACGCCAAAAAATGTGATTTGAGGCAAAGTGCAACTGAAACACAATTTTGAAGGAGAAAAGTCTCATTTATCAATTTGTAGGGGGAAAAATTCAAAAATTGAAATTTTTTTGGGGGCGAAGTGCATTTTGTCCTATTCGTAAAATTATAGAAGGGGGTATTTTTGTTGCTTTACCCCAAAATTTGCAGAAAAAATCGCCCAATCCACGATTGAGTAACACGGTCAACTCTACAGGGTGTTTTTTGTTTGCTAGTTTTTATATAACACAAGGACTTTCTGTGCTGTTCGAAATAACAAAGGGGTACTGATTGCAATTTACTCAGCTGAACTCGAACTAAGAAAAAACATGATGATGATGATGATGATGATGATGATGATGATGATGATGATGATGATGATGTCATTTAGAAAACAAACCTTCTGGGGACGAGTCATGCCGATTTCATCCATGTCGTCGGAGTTCATTACCTTCAAAGTTGGTACGTCGTCCCACCCTTGATCTAACAGCTTCGGTAATAATTCTTTAAGACGACCGTTTCCCACAAAATCTTCGGTTGAGAATGAAGCCATTGCCCAATTGCTCCAAATACAAACAGGCTTGAAAGAATGTATATATACAACCTCTGTTTTAAGGTACTCGTTTTTATTGAACAATTAACTCAACCTTTTATTTTACTTTGCCTTGTTTCACGCAAGTAGGTGTTTTCAAAGTTTTTATTTTATGTTTGTCTTTTTTTATAATTCGGACAGCATTCCTAGTGTAAGTGGGAACCAATTATCCAATTTTACAACTGTCAATATAGGAATATTCTTTTGGCCTTTTGCCGGCCAAACCTGTTCTGCATTAAATGTATCTCTTTTTTCTTTCTTAATCTTTTAACAGATATATCATGCGTTTGTATTATTTCTAAAAACGTGCTATTAAGTAATAGTCAGACTGCATATATAGGGAAGCGGTTAGTTAGTTAGTGAGAAAGCATATAGAAGCTGTATTCAGCTCATGTTAAATTAGGATGAAATGATAAAGAAAACCATGACAAGACACTTAAGTAAAAGAGGAACATCCTATTTTTTTTTTTGTTTTGTATATATATCCACCTCGTACAAATTTATTTGCTGATACGAAAAAATCTTTCATATATACCATAATTATTTCTAACTCCTTGAAGCTCCCAATTCAACTTCAATTTCAATTTTATTAATATTATTAATACCGTCTCAGACAATAATATTAAGGGAAAATGAGGGATAACCCCCTCATTAGGTAAAATAATATAGTACGGACCTAATTTATAATTAACCTTTTGTAGACAAATTCATTTAATATTTTCTAAATTGTGTGACCCCCTAAGCTTATGTTAATGTCCATTATGCCTTTTTTTGTCCATATTTTTCTCCAACCCTCTCTCTCTTCTCCTTATTTCTCTCTTATCCGTCATTTTATATTCTCCATTAATTTATCTCTCTTCATTTTTTCCCTCAATTTTGACGTATTGTCTCTCTCTCTCTCTCTCTCCTATCTTCTCTCTCTTCTCTCCCTTCTCTCTCTTCTCTCTCATCTCCAATTTCCTCTCTTCTCGTATCTATTTCTTTTATTCCTTTTCTTCCTCTCTCCTCTCTTTCTTCTCTCTCTCTCTCTTCTTTCTCTTCCCTCATTTCCTCTCTTCTCGTCTGTTTCTGTTTCATTTTTTTTATTTTTCTCTATTTCTTCTCACTACTTTACCTTTTCTTCTATATCTCATTTTTTAGTCATTGAAATCAATCTATTTTCTGTCCTATGAAATTCATGTTTTTATCGAAGATGAAGATTTTTATCATGAGTATTCAATTTTATAACACCATAGTATCTTAAATTGAAAAATAATATAGTGAATTAATGGAAAAATTATAGTCGACGACCAATTTTTTTATAGTTGACTATCTAATTTTTGTAGTTGACCTACCGGAGAAAAAATATAGTTAACTACCATTTTTTTATAGTTGACATCGTAAAAATCATAGTTGACTATCTAATTTTATAGTTGATTTTGGGAAAAATATAGTGAACTACCCGATTTTATAGTTGACGTTGAGTGTAGATGACTACAATATTTTATGTTTTCGACAACACTGATCTTTTCTTTGTTGTGGACTCTGATAAAACAAATTTCATAGGAAATACATATTTATGAGTCAACAAATAGTGCAACCATAGATCTGTAGATCTAAAAAAACAAGCTTGTTTACAAACTCCATTTTTGAGTAATCAACCATGGAAGAATTCCGAACCATCGCATATGGTCGTCGCGTACCGTTGCATACCGTTTCTGTAGGAGACTTCGATTTGTCCTTAATTAGGAGTCGCCGAAGAGGGTGTCCAAAACAGAAATTATGTGGTAAATGTACATAAATTAGGTTAAAAGACGTCGAGGGGAGTGATGAGTGTATAGGAAACTACATGTCTTCTTCTTGCTACCTTTCACCATTGTTGTTGACCTGTATCTCTCAACGATTCTCACACAAATATTATTTGTTTTTTTTTTTGAATAAATGTAGCAAACTAGGGCATTGTTGCGACTGAAATGATCCGATATATTTGCAAATTTTTTTTTGCGATTTTCTTGGCACAAATATAGCACAATAGCGGAAATTGATGAGAAATTATTTTGACGAAACAGTTGAAGATATGCAGTTTGGGGGAAAATAGAGGGGGGGGGGGATGTAATTGCTATTAGAAATTATGGGGGAAGTTCAGTAATTGCTAATTGTGATGGAGTTTGACCCATTAAAAATAATGTAAGGTGGTTAGTCCTAATATTTTTCCTAATGAGGGGGTTATATCTCACTAACCCTAATATTAATGTGTTAATATTAATATTACAGTCTCAAACAGTAATTTTTACTGTCTCAATGCAATATCACTATCTCAGACAACAACTGTGCTATCTGAGACAGTAATATTCATGTCCTCCATTTGCCATATCTCGTAGTCATATCACGCAACTATGGCTAACAGAATCCTAATGGACTTAAGCATAGCGACTGGTGAAAAGTTTTCCTCATAGTCAACGCCTTGCCTTTGAGTATATTCTTTTGCCACCAACCTAGCTTAACAGGTCGAAACCTTTCTATTTACTACAATTTTTCGGTTATAAATCCACCTGTAGTCAATGGGAACGATTCCCTCAAGCGAATCTACCAATATGCATACATTGTTGGAGTACATAAAGTCTATTACATATTTCATTGCGCTAAATTGCGCTAAGCCAGTGTCTTCTCTGTACCAGATACTGCTTCGTTGTAAGTCATTGGATCACATCCATGGTTAAGATCGTCGTCTTGATTACTTACAAGAAAGTTACAACTTTTTTTGGTAACTTGCGAACCCTTGCAGATTTAGGAACAATAGGTTCGAGTTTTGTTTCAATGGATTGTGCTATTGGCTCTTCTTTTAATTGTGTTGGTCGAACTTAAGTTTGTGGTTCTCAAATTTCTTCGAGTTCTACCATGCTGCTTTTTCTATCGAATAAAAACTTCTCTCTGAGTAGGTGGCATTCCTTGAGGCAAACAACTTTGCCTTAGAATTATAGTAGAATATGTATCCCATTGAGTTTTCGGAATACCCACAAAGTAGCATAAGTCGGATCGCCTAAGTTATCTCTCATCAACCGCTTCACATAAGCGGGACATTCCCAAACTTTGAAGTTGTTGTACGCGGTTTTTTTTATTAAACTAAAGTTCAAAAGGCGTGGATTTTACTGCTTTAATTTTAACTCGGGGTTGAACAAATATACAATATATATGAGTTGGCCACTTACTGTACCCCATCATAGATCGAAAAATGTCCAACAAAGTTCGATAACCATGTCCAACAAAGTTCGATCACGACGCTCCGATACTCCATTCAATTGAGGAATTTTGGGCGGCGTCCAATTGGAGATAATCCCATTATCTTTAAGATAGTTTAAGAATTCGGTATTCAAGTATTCTCCACAACGATCAGATTTTAGTTTCTTAATACTTAGTCCTATTTTTTTTCCAACTTTTCGTCTACATACATTGAACTTTACAAATACTTCGGACTTGCGCTTCATTAAGTACACATAACCATACCTTGAGAAATCATCAGTAAACGTTATGAAGAAGTTCAACCCACCCTTGGCAGTAACACTTAGTGGCCCACAAACATTCGTATCTATCAAATTCAATAGAACTTTGGCTCGTTCCATTTGCCCTAAGGAAACTTAGTGATCTTTCGTTTGAGACACGATTCACAAGTTTGCAATGAGTTAACGTCAGTTGGACTGAACAATCCCTCACGAGCTAACTCGTTATTCGTCTTAAAGAAACATGACCTAGTCTAGCACGCGAAAGTTGTGTTGGGTTTAAATTATCAACCTTACGTTTTATTGTTGAGTTTAAGTTAATTGAAATTTCATTTATGTCTAGTTGATATACATTGTTTGTAAGTTCTCCTTGAGTAATAACAGTGTTACCCTTGTAAATAGCGCAAATCAAATTTCTGAAATAAAAAAACTAACATTTCTTATCCGAAATAGAAATAGAAATTAAGTTTTCAATCAAAGACGGTACAAATAAACAATCATCTAAAATTGAACTAGAATTTAAGCTTAAATATAAGATAACTCTTCCAATGGCCTATGCATCAACTCTTGCTCTATTGCCCATCCTCAAGAAAACATCTCCATGCGTGAGTTTCCTACTTCTTGTCATTAGCTGCATATCTTTAAAAAAATGTGATCCACAACCGTTATATAATACATATGAAGTAGAATTAACGGATAAGTTAACTTCTACAAAAAAAAAATACCTTTATCAGAACACTTCTGATCGAGGTACACCTTTCAGTTTCGGTAGCCAATGGCCCGATTTTCCACAATGGAAACAAGTATTACCGTCTTGCTTGCTTTCCTTTGCCTTAGATGCACTTGATTCTCCTTTTCTCTTCTTTTCGCTTTGCTGGGAATTATTTCCCTTTCTCTTCTTAAACTTGGAACCACAATGGAACCATTCCTAGCACGAGATCAGTGGTCTATGCTGCTTGGAAGACTGCCAGGTAGGTGTCGCACCAGTTGACCACCTCTTGGACATCGATTCCCTCTTCCCCGCGAACTTCCTTGTTCCTCATCTCCCACGCCTTCCAACACACGACCATTGCGAGAGTAAATAGTTCCATCGAGAGTTTCTTCCTCATGTAGTCCAGCCATGAACTAACTGTGGAAAGCTCAATGTCAATTTCCAGCCCAAACGGAAATCCTCGCCAGATTGTCTCCATTACCCGACACTTAGAGCACATAGACGGTAGTTTTCGGAAGAGAACCGTAGCTATCATGCATAATAAGGCATAATCAACTAGCATGCATAATCATACGTTTAAACTAAATCGAATAAATATAGCATGCAAATTCGCATAATCAAATAATCAATTTAAGTCATAGTTAAATAAAATGGTTGGATTACTTACTCGTTGAATGTAAGATCCTGAGAACAATTTTGTGGTCTCACCGAAGTACGTCCTTAGTTGGACCAATCCTCGTCAATCTTCATTGCCGAGATTAGGTTTCACCTGGAAGAGATTTTTCCACCAAAGTAATTGCACTAGAAAATACTAAGGTTTAATAAGTGAAAGAAAGAAACGGAAGAAGAAACAAGAGAAATTGCGACGACGACGCGGCGGCCGCTCAATGATGGGGGCGAGAGGGGGGTTCAGTTATTATTATTTTTTTTTTTTCTTTTATGTCCCAAGCCTCTAATTTATAGAATTTATTTGACTTTGTAGGTTAACTTTCTTAATTAATCTAGAAATCAAAAACCCAAACACATCAGAAATCTTCATGACGATTATAACCTCCCTGTCATTTCAAGTACCATATTTCATTTTTCAGGTTTTCACTTTTGAGAATTTCTATTTCAGCGGTACCTGCTAAATTGGCAAAAAGGGCGAATGGCAAAAAGGCCCATCACATGGGACTTAAATGCATTTTGTTCCACAAAAAAAACAGTCTCTCAATTAAACCCATCCCCATGTCTTTAGTCTAAAATACCCTTCATAATATAATTCTTATCAATTCCACCCATTATGCTCTAACTTCCTTAATATTACACATTGACCCCGACTTTAAACAAATATATCACATTAACCCCCAAATTTTTTTTTTCAGAAAATAATTTTTTTTCTGAAATGTTTTTTTTCCGGTCAGATTCCGGCGTTGACTTTTTTTTTTTTTTTGAAAACTTTTTTTTTCCTGAAATTTTTTTCCGGCCGGTCAACCACCGTTGACCGCCGGTCTCCAGCGTTGACTTTTTTTTTTTTATTCTTTTTGAATTTTTTTTTCTTAGAAAAAAAATATTTTAATTAATATTACTGTCTTGGCTACTAAATTACTGTTTCGGACAGTAATATTATGAATATTGTTTTCCCGAACAGTAATATTGTTAATATTATTGTCTAAGAAAGTTAAATTACTGTTGGAGACAGTAATTTAGCACCCAAGGCAGTAATATTAATTAAAATAATTTTTTTAAGAAAAAAAAAAGTCAATTAACAGATAAATTACTGTCTCCGACAGTTAAATAACTGCTGGAGACAGTAATTTAGCAACGAAAATAATAATATTAATTAAAAAAAAATTTTTTAAGAATAAAAAAGTTAATTAACAGTTAAATTACAGTCTCCGACAGTTAAATAACTGATGGAGACAGTAATTTAGCAACGAAAACATTAATATTAATTAAAATATTTTTGAAGAAAAAAAAAAGTCAATTAACAGTTAAATAACTGCCGGAGACAGTAATTTAGCAGCCAAGACAATAATATTAATTAAAATATTTTTTTTAAGAAAAAACATAATTATATATAAAAAAAAAAGTCAACGCCGGAGATCCGGCGGTCAACGGCAGTTGACCGGCCGGAAAAAAAAATCTAGGAAAAAAATATTTTCAAAAAAAAAAAAGAAAAAAGGTCAACGCCGGTCAACGGCGGCGGCCGGCGGTCTCCGGTGGTGGCGGGTCAAAATTGGGGTCAAAATTGAAATTATGGTTAAAATTGTTTAATTGATGAAATTGGGCTAAATTGTGGTGTAAATCATGAAATTGGAGTTGAATTGGGTTTCAGTGAATTGGAGGTAATTTTGATATATATAAAGGGATTTTCCTTATTTGCAAATAAGTTTGAATGGGCTGGATTTATTTTAAAAACAAAAAAGTTGGATGTCCCTGTTTTAATTAAGTGCCCTTGTCATGGGCCTATTTGTCATTTGCCCATAGATTAATATATATTTTAATCTTCATCGTTGATCATATCGATTAATGCCCAAACAAATCATGATTGATGTCTAGCAACTACATACTATAATTCCCTAGAGACAAATACAGTGCCTACAAGAACCTTTAATTGTAGTTTGCGTGGGATAATTATAGTTTTGGTCCCCCAAGTTTGCACGTTTTTCACTTTTGGTCCCCCATTTACTGCCGTCAACAAAATACACTATGATGTTGTCAAATTTTAACACATTGGGTCCCTCCATCTGTTTGACCGTCAACAAGCAACGTTCAACGGTTGAATTATGGCTGAATTTGGGAATTTTCTTTGAGGAAATTACAATAAGACCCCTATATTATTTTAAAACTTTTTAAAAACCCCTGAAATTTCATCCAACCCTAATTAACCCCGGTTTCACCAATTAACCGATTTTGACAATGCCCCAATTTTTACTTCTGTTGATACTTTTAATTTATTTTTTGTTGAAAAAACCTTTTTTTTCGGTCGTTGACTTTCTTTTTCACTGGATTGTCTTTTTTGATTGATTTTCTTCTTTGCCGCCACTGATCGATGTTAAATGTCGTATTAATTGCGTTAATTTTTTTATTTATTTGATTTAAATTGTTGAGTAGTGGGAAAATATATTTAAAAAAAAATTCAAACCAATAACCGATAGAAAAATAATATCATAAAAAAAGTCAAAATAAAAGAAATAAAAAAGACAACTTTGCTCAACGACGGGAACAAAACTAAGAAAAAAAATCAATGGCCAATGTTGGTCCCAAAAACCATTTTACTCGAGTGGTTATCTCTTTTTCAAAATATTCCACATGCCCAATTCATCTTCCTCATATTTTTTTGGGGAAAAATTTCCCATGCGCAGGAGATTCACGAAGACAAATTTGAGAGGAACAAATTACGGATTTTTAGTAATTTTTTAAATTGTATTTTGGTCCAAAACTTTTAGATATAAACTTTGTAAGAAGTTTGAAATTTTAGTATTACGGTGCTTGACATTAATATAGTCATTTTATTGTGTTATACAGTAATAATACTCTGCTGATTGGAAAAAAAAATCAAAGAATTTAAAAAAAAATCAAGAAAAATAAAAAAGTCAACTTTGTTAACCGGCAATCCTGTGTAGGTGAACGGCAACAAAAAAAAAGTTCACGTTGGAAAAAAAGTTTAAAAAAGAACGGTAAGCTGTGATGGTGGTAAAAATCGGGGTCATTGGTCAAAATTGATTAATTATTGAATTTGGGGTTAAATTAGGATTGGATAAAATTTTAGGGGTTCTTAGAATATTTTGAAATAATACATGGGCCTTGTTGCAATTTTCTCAAGGAAAAATCCAAAATTTAGCCACAATTCACTGTTCACCGTTACTTCTTGACGGTCAAACAAGCGGAGGTACTCAATATCTTAAAATGTGACAAAATTAGTGTATTTTGTAAACGGCGGTAAATAGAAGACCAAAAGTGAAAAAAATGCAAACTTGGGGGACCAAAACTATAATTATCCCTAGTTTGCGTGGTCCATTTGACAAAACATATATCCCGATTATGATAGAGACATTGGTTCACCGAGATCTCTGACATCATTCTGTATATGTACGAACGTTCTAAATCTATAAAGTCCATTCATGTGTGACTTAGAGAAATCCTTTTCTCTAATCACCACACTTTCTATTTCGGTCGAAGATTCTTTGGACGATATACTTGAAGAACACACACAATATCCATGCAATTAAGCAAGCGGTTAAATCCGTATAATACACATACCTCCACTAGATTTTAGATTGTGCGAACTTTGACCCTTGGAGCGATCTTCGATGAGACTCAGGGACTGGTCACAACACAACTGGCCCTCTAACGAAGTTGCATTGATGTATTAGGTCCTACGGACTAATGGTGCACAACTGCAATCATAGAATCTCTACTTCATTATTGGGAACCACTTACATATTATAGGACGAGGGGTTCAGCGAACTCAACGACTATGAGCACCCACTTATGTATGCGATTGTATGTACATTGTAGCTGATGAGATTCAACTTACATACGCTAAGTGCTAGTCTCTAATGGAAAAAAATCAATATCCTAATTATTGGCGTAACTCATCAACAAGCACTAGTAGAAAATTTGTTTTTTACTACAAATTTTTTTGCTACGGTAAGAAACGGTAATAAAAGGTACTTTTTACTACGGAACAATTTTGAAGTCGTAGTAAATACTAGGATTTACAGTAACAAAAAAGTATTTATTACGGTCATTTACCGTAGCAAAGTTTTTGTCACGCCCGTATATGTTACGGGGCAAATTCGTAGCAAATGCATAGCAAAAGTCTTTTTACTACGAATTTGATACCTTTTACTATAGTTAATGGTCGTAGTAAAAATTATTTTTCTACTAGTGTAGGAACTTGTTTAATAGTTATTTACTTAATGAATTATGTTGTTTAATAGTTATTTACTTAATGAATTATCTCACGGTTTTTTCTAGATCAATTTATAGTGATTTTAATAATAACTATAATGTCTATCTATATATATATATATATCTATGCATAATAAAATGGGACAATAAATATAGCTTACCGAAAATAGAATTTCATTAGCTACGAAATAGATTATTTACAACTAATATGGAAAGACCACAGCCTCAAGTTAGCTTGTTGGTTATGTACTCTAACACTAGATCTAATAACATCAAACAAAATGTTTAACATTTTTTAACTTTCATAATATTTTACTTTTAAAAATATCTACAAGTGATATAAAGTGAATAATAAAATTATATAATTAATTATATATAACTTTTACAATAAATAAAGTTTAAAAGGCAAGAGCGCTAGTGGTAGTCCACGAGTAATAGATATGACCGGAGAAATGAGATTTGAAAAATGAAGGGATGAAAAAAGGGTAAATCAGAATAGAAATGATGGAAACTGAATTTTGATAAATGAAATACTAAATTAACACACACACATATATATTAATTGTTATATATAATATATTTATATGGGAGGGATTAATTTATAACCAATGAAAATCTCAATCTATGGGATTTAATGAAAATAAAAAATAAAATCTTTATTCTCAGCTTATATATGTCTAATTATGTAAGTTGTAACTACCTAGTAAGGGACTTTTATCTAATTTTCCCAATAAAAAAATGTATTTTTCATCAACAACACAATATATACACGACATTTTCACACATTGGAGGTGTCATGAAAAAGATATGTGTTTGGCAGGTCCAATTTTTTTTAGAAAAGAGTCAAAACACAATCTTTCTCCCTTTATTAATTACAATGGGAGCACATTCTTGTAACTTGAGAAATCTCTCTCTCTCTCTCTCTCTCTCTCTCTCTCTCTCTCTCTCTCTCTCTCTCTCTCTCTCTCTCTCTCTCTCTCTCTCTCTCTCTCTCTAAATATATATATATGTATGATCAATTTCATTAATTATGGAAATCCCTGATCAGCCAACAGTAGCTGATGACAGTAACACAACAACAATACATTTATTAAACCCTATTACAGAAATTATACGATCGACAACAAGCACTGGGAATGATTTTGATAGTCATTGCACTACCAATTGTAGCAACTGTGTTGACCTCTTCAAGCAGCCATAAATCACCAGAGTGGGCCATAGTTGCAGTCTTTATCAGCTTCGCAGCGATATTATATTGCATGGGATTTTACTTAGAAACATACTTCAACATGTTGCTAGTGTTGTTCAACAAATTGGGATTAGTCTCTTATTGCTTTCTCTCTCTACAATTTTCAGCTCCTTTCTCTCTAAGGGATTTTTTTGTGTGTTTCGGCTTTGTGCTCTATCTTTTCCGCTATCTTTCGTTATCGCTGCCTTCCTATCGAAATAGTTGCCGGTACTCTTAGAAAAAATGACTATACCTTGCACAAAGTGGGAGAGAGTGCATGATTCTTGCTAATGCAATATCTTAAATTCTTAATTAATGGTTTTGATGGAAACATAGCACGCGTGTATATATATATTTGTGGTCCTCGTATATATAATTTTTCTCTATAAATGTAGAAACAATAGTCACAAAATAGTGATAGCTAATAAAACAATCGAAAAACAACAAGTTGTACAATGTGTCAGTTACTTTGATGTTTTTCAGATACAACAATAAATCATAATTAGGAGTTCTTGCTAATAAAACCATATAGGAGAGTTCTTGCTAATAAAACCATAGGGGTAGTTTGTTAAACAAAGGTAAATGACAAATAGGCCCATGACAAGGGATTTAAATGGCAAATAGGTCCAGATAAAAAACAGTCTTGCAAATAAACTCATCCCTTGTCATTTGTCTAAAATATTCCTCATAATATAATTTTTATCAATTTCATCCACTGCACTCTGACATCATTAATATTGCACATTAACCCCGGATTTGAACAAATATATCACATTAACCCTTTATTTTCATAATTTTTAGAAAGCAATTTTTTTTCCGGCGTCGACTTTTTTTTCTTTTGAAGATTTTTTTTTTCATGAAATTTTCTCCGGCAGGCCAACTGCAATTGACCGCCGGTCTCCGGCGTTAAATTTTTTTTTTCTCTAAATTACTGTGTTAACAACAAAATTATTATCTGAGCCAGTAATATTGAATGCCAAAACAGTAATACTACTAATATTATTGTCCCGAACACTAATATTAGGAATATAACTTTCCGAACAACAATATTACTAATACTACTGTCCAAAATAGTAATATTATTGCATGAGACAGTAATATTAAGGTCGGAGACAGTAATTTAACTGTTTAAGACAGTCGGAGACAGTAATATTGCAGGTTAAGACAATAATATTAATTAAAATATTTTTTTGTAAGAACAAAAAAGTTTTCAAAAGAAAAAAAGTCAACGCTGGAGACCGGCGGTCAACGGCAATTGACCTGCCTGAAAAAAAATTCAGAAAAAAAAGTTCAAAAAGAAAAAAGAAAGAAAAAAAGGGTTAACGTCGGGGACCGGCAGTCAATAGTTGTTGACCTACCGGAAAAAAATTCAGAAAACAAAAGTTTTTCATGAAAAAAGAAAAAGAAAAAAGTCAACGCCGACAGTGGCGAAAAAAATTGAGGTCAAAATTGGGTATAAATCATGAAATTGGAGTTGAATTAGGGTTTGAAGGAGTTGGGGAAACTTTGGTACATATAAAAAGGTTTTCCTTATTTGTAAAAAAGTTTGAATGAGATGAATTTATTTGCAAGACAAAAAAGTTGGATGTCCCTTTTTTTAGTTAAGTGCTCTTGTCATGGGCATATTTGCCATTTGTCCATAAAAAAATTGAACTATTATAATCTATTTTGATTTTAATCAACAAGGAAATAGTAAGAGTTTTGAAGCAAGTCTATTTGGTTTTAATCAACAAAGGGGATGTTTCCTTGTTTATTTTAATTCTTTAAATTGTCGGTAATTGAATTTTATGGGAATTATTATTATACTTAAAAAGAAGAAGGTGATGGTGTATTTATTAGTTTATTATATTTATTTTTTTCGTAGTTATGTTTTGAGTATGCAAAATGTAAATATATTTGACATTCATCGCAGGGTGTGCGGATCCATGCAAGCATAAAAAATTGCTCACTAGAAATCTATATCAAGATTTAATAAAGAAGGCACCACCTATATTTCAAAATTTCTTTGCGTCTGATTCAAATGCTAGCTTCAGAGGAACAACACACAAGTTTAAAGTGAACTTTATGGGAAGCACATTAGTTACCAAAACATCTTCGTTTGTCATATTTGATCGTATAGCTACCCAATTAATAGGAAAAAAGTGCTTCCGATCTCCTTGACACATCAAAAAAGGTATTGCATCTATGTATCTAGACGCATATTATTATTTTTATGTACAGGAGTATTCCGGTAAAACTCAGAAGGTGTTCTTTTATTATGTAGGAAAATCAAAATATTGATTATCCTTATGATATCGATGGTTTGGTCAATAGAGAAATTTTATTTTAAGTAGATATCTGTGCCCGAAATATTGAAACAGAATGGCCGGTTTGTACAGTTAAAACCACGACAAATGATGAGTGTGTTATACAACAGTTTCGAACTTTATACTCTATTAAGGTGATAAAAATATCAGTTTTTTTTAATATTTATTTAGTTAACTGTAGCTTAAAATTCTTTTATTTTTGTAGCCATATGATGAGGAAGATGAGACAGTATCCCCAGGCAATGTTTCTCGGCATGTTGATGGCAATCAAAAGGTACTATTATTCTTCAATCTTTATATGTTAATTTTTGAAATATAAAGATTCCGGTGTTAATTTTTGAAATATTGAACATCAATTGAGATGGAAGACGACATTAATTGACTTAAGCTTCAATTTATAAATGTGATAAGGAACCTCAATTTTATTATTTAAACTGAATTTTATTCTGAATAAATTTAAATTTATTTGTGTCTTATTTTTCAAACCCCATGCATCGCATGAGTCAAGTTATTAGTACAATATAATCAAGGCTTGATGGTAGATAGTTATATGTTTTTATATGTTAGATAGAAAGTAGAAAAAAATTACGTGCATATGTAGTTTTCCAAATAATTTTTCATTAAGTTAAGTTTTCGAAATTATCTTTTTGTTGACCACTCGTATATTGTAGGGGTAATATACAAAAACGTTCTAAAATGGAAAACATTTTGAAAATAACATAAACTTTAACAATTTTTTCATACACCCACATCTCATTTTAAGTTACTGAGACCCCTGGACTTATATGAGAAAACAAAAATATCCTTCCCTCTCAAACATAACCGTAAGTTCTCTTTCTTGCCTCTCTTTCTCTCCCACACCCTCTTCTCGTTTCTCACCCCTCACTTCCGAATCGTTCTATCTTCTTTCTTTCCATCTCACCATACCCAAGATTTTCACCACTGCTGCCGCCCATCTTTCAAATTCTACACCACCGTTGCCGCCATCCTTCCAGGTTTTACACAGTGATGGTGATGGTGGTGTGTGGTGGTGGAGTAATCGAACGGTGACTTTTTATACTACCGATGTTGCCCTCTTCCTCCAGCTCTTGCAACACCACCTTTTTTGCCGTTGTGGACACACCCCAATTTGCTACTCCTCCGATACGTTGTGGAGGCGGAAAACATCCAAAGCTCGAGGGTTATCCAGAGGTTTGGAGAAACGGTAGAGAGAGTGTAGCGCTGGAGAATGATTTCGACCACCTTTATCTCGATTTCCGTCGCTCCATGTTGAAGATAGTTATGGAAAAGAATTTGTACTCAAAAGACGATCTGAAAGAGCTTGTCAACTGTTATTAGAGCTTTTTACAGAGATATGGAATGGTGTTGAGTACTTACATATTTTTTGATGTACAAAGAAGAAGAATAAGAGATTTGATTTTCACATTTTTTTTATCACCCTTCATTAGTCTTATTAATCAAATAGCATAAAAACGATATGTACTATATTGTTCTTATTTGTTATGGGACATTAGAAATTATGTGAAAATTGTAATCTTGAGTAGTGATGAAAAAACAAATCTGGCTGAAAACGTGAAGGGGTTTTGAGGCGAGACTATAGTAATATTCGACTATAAAAATATATTAATAAATAAAATTAAGTTAAAAAAAATGAAAAATACTAAATGTAGTATAAATAATGACATATGTTGATTTATTTAAGAGAATTGTATTTTTTGTACAAAAAGTGATAGGATGGTGGACTTGGTTCTATTTATGAGCGGTTTGAGGAGTTTATTGACTCTAAAACGAGAAGTATATATACATACTATAAAATGTGTTAGCCTTTGCTCGAAGATGGGAATAAAGTTTATAATTTTATAAAATATGACCATACTATGATCAAGGCTTTGAATCTGAGGTACATTGTTGTATATGTCCAGATGAACATAAGGCATTCATGGACTTCCCTTGGTGGTGTTGCTCTTTGAATAACAAGTCCATACCAAGGCCGGTCCTACAGTTTCAGAGTTCCTAGTTATAGAGATCATCTGTCATAAACTTCATGTGTTTTTAGGTACCGAAAGTACGAGTTTTATTATTGCATTAAGTGTCAAGTTTGGTTGGTAGAGTTGCAAATCAAATGTTGCTTGTGTTTAAATATAACTCAACCCTCTATTGCATGGTGGTAGTTAATTTAATTCTACGATTGATAGTAGTTCAATAAATGTTCTAGGTACATTATAAGGTCAAGGACAATACAATAGAAAGGTTTGTAGAGAATTTTTAGAAAGGCCAACTTTACTGACAACTTTCTACATATTTCTACAACAGCTGCAATGCTTCATCTACAAAAGTAGTGTATTTTGAGTTTTGTCCCTTGAGCTAATTTTCTTGGTCTATGTGAGACCATAGTTGGCCCACTATAAAATTTGATCCAAAATAGGTGAACCATGACAATCCAATCGATCTCCTTCCATAATATTGAAAGTAGTAAATTATTATTGTTTATTCATTTCACAAACGCCTTATCTATTAAAATAATTATCTTTTAAAACACGTTAAATATTGTTGCAAACTGTTATTGACATTGTGAGAATTCTCAATAGTAGGAGAAATTTATATGAGGCTTGCATAAATAATTAGGCTAATGAACGATGATAAAATATGCATAAATCCTCAATAAAAATATGATCTAAATATTGTTCTTTTATCATTTTGTGAAATAAAATAAATAAGTAATTACATACTTGTAATCATTTTAAATTTATATTTATTTTATGTGTATACTACAGTTCAACTTTTATAAATTAATACAGTTGGGACCATCAAAATCCCATTAATTTAGCGAAATATTAATTTATTGATAAATTAATAATTATTAATTTATGAAATTATTTTTATTATTATTTTCAATATATATATATATATATATATATATATATATATATATATATATTACGAGGTTCGAACTCGATGTGAGTTCTACATTCCCGGGAGCTGCACACTCCAATCCACTGTATCCGGAGATTACACAAGTATACATACACATCACTAAGATCAGATCATGAGCTCAATATCTAGCTCAGATCTAGAAGAAACCCTAACCCTAAACTGCAGTGGTTTCACTCCCTTACTTACTCTTGTGTTTCCCAATGTATTGCTTTCTCTCTCTAGTGTTGCTCACGTTGATTTTCAGCTCTGCAGATTTGATACCATATATAGAAATTGAGGCACATGATCCCATGTGCCTTTCCTCATATATCAGCCAATAGGAGATCTTCATTTCTTTCCAAGAATCAGCTTCACCTACCATCTGCATGTGCTATCCACGTGACCAAGAGCATGTGCAAAACACATGCACAATTCCAAGTGGATTAAGTGTGATTAACCGTAGATTAGAACCATAGTTTAACAAATCTCCACATTGGTTCAATCTACAACACCTTGTACTGATGCACCATCCTCTTAAGAGCATGCAGCCAGGATAATTACCTGATTTAGTTATCTTCATCCAAGTCTTGAACTTGCACTAAGTTCAAACAATTTTGAAACTTAGTAATTGGCAATGCTTTAGTCAAAGCATCTGCAGAATTCTCTTCAGTATCTATCTTCTCCACTAACTATCTTCTCCACTTTAATCTGACCAAAAGCAACAACTTCTCCAATGAAATGGAACTCGATAGATATGTGCTTTGATCTCTCATGAAACATTGGATTTTTAATCAGAAATATAGCATTTTGACTATCACAGTGCAAGATGATCTTCTTGTTGGGGATCAGGCACGTGTACGCAGCGGAAAACAAAAATATTATTTTATTTATCCAAACTAGCTTATATAAATAAACACGTGCACAATAATTACAATTAATTGCGTACCTTTTCGCTTCGAATCACCGACAAACATGCTCGCAAATATAATTAATTTAAATAACATAAATTATATCATGATAGCATGCTCGCAAAATGAAATCAAATAATAAACATGCTCAACGAACAATTCACATAAACACATAATCGAACATATAGATTCATGTGATTCAATAATCAATTAACATACATTAATCTCAATTAATATAAGTTAATTAATGTATGTATGTTAATTAGGGAAAACAAGATGTTACCCTTGAAGCGTGAATCGAACGAAGACTCGAGAAGATGGCTAGCTGCTCTTCCCACTCCTAATGATCCAACCTGTTTGCTGATCTGAAATCATAGGCCTGATCGAACTTCAATATCTCCATGGTTATTGACTGGATGCACAATTCCTTTTTGAATATTGTAGACCAACGAGCTTCAAGCTTCTGTCAAAATTTCACGTCATCCGATCACCGATTTATTTATGGCAAAATTTCCTCGCTGGACTGCGCAGAAAATCCGAGAACAGTTTTTCAGAATAGCCTTCTCGCATCACCGACTTGTGGCGGCGCGTGGGGGCGCGTGGAGACGATCCTGGTGTCGGCCTTGGAGGCATAATAATCTTCATCCTCTTAGGTTTCACCTCGTATATTGAATCCATTATCTACGCAGCACTAGATACGTGATAGGCTAAGTCCAACGAAGAAGAACGAAGGGAAAAGGAAGATGCCGATGCGGCAGCGACTAGCGGCGGCGCGGCGGCTGGTGGCGGAGGTAGGGTTTCGGCTGCAAGGTGGACGGCCGATAGAGGGAGAGAGGCTAGGGTTTCAAGCTTGTGTTATGTCGTTTTTGTGTTTTTTTTTGTGTTTTTTCTTTTTTTGTCTTTTAGAAGACATATAAATCCTATTTGTATGCTCCTTGTGAAAACCCTAACAGGCCTTAAGTTGGGCTAGGCCCAACAGCTTAAGTCCACTCTCTTTCTCGGCTCGTTTCTAACAAACGAATGCTCGTAAAAATATAACAATTATATTTTGACAACGAGCACAAAATATCATCGATACGAGTACCCCTTTGCAATTTACCAATTTCCGAAATTGGAAACCCTAATTTAGGACTTGCCAAATTGAGAAACTTCCCAAAATAGAAAGTTCACTAAATTTCCGTCGGATTCTTTTCCTCTACTTATTCTCATCCGTAATTAACAATTACGAATGTTGGACTCAATCACATTGACTTCCAATTACACTAAAATTAACTAATTAATCTTAGCTCGTTGCATTAAGGATTTCAAGTACACGAGCAGTGTGACCCTCGATGGTTTAGGTGTAAGCTAGCTGTGGGCCCACAACCCATTGTGGTTTAAACTCGTCCCTAGAGTTACAATTAAGTTGAAGCTAGTTTCAACTAAACTACCCAACGGATCAAGATTGGTGTCTAGCAACTACGCGTCATGATTCCCTAGATACATTTGAAGTGTCTGCAAGAACCGTGTGATATAGTTAACGTACAGTACGATCCCTTCGATACATATATCCTGATTGAACTAGAGGCATTGGTTCGTCGAGACCTCTTTATGAGTTCAATAAGTGTGTGGATGTTCTTGATTATATAATCCGTTCGTGTTTAACTAAGAGAAACATATTTCTCTAATCACGACACTTTCAGTTGTGGCCACAGACTTCATGGATTATAAATCGCAAGAACACACAGGATATCCATGACTACTCAAGCGATCGAATCCCCTAATACAATGCGCAGACCTCCCACTAGATTTCGGACTGCACGAACACTGGCCCTTGGGGCGGTCCTCGGTGGAACTCAGGGACAGGTCACGATACAGCTGGTCCTCTAGTGAAGTCACGGTGATGTTTGGGTCTTAAGGATTAATGGTGTACAACTATATCATAGAAACCTCTTCTCGATTATTGGTAACCACTTAGAGATCTCTAGATTGAGGGAGTTCAGTGAACTCATCAACTTATGAGCACCCACTTATGTATACCGATGTCACAACACCGTTGACTGATGAGACGCAATACACATACACTAAGTGCTAGTCTCGAATGGGAAAGGCCGATATCCTCATTAGTGGCTTAACCCGTTGACTAGGAACGATGTTTAACAGTTACTATACTTCAATAAATAATCTCACGATTCTACTAGATCTATTTACAGTAATTAAGTAACTGCAAGGACTACATCTATGCTTATGCAAGGGACAAAAATATAGAATGCCAAAGGGGGTTTTTATCATTAATACGAAATAGATTATTTACGAGTAGCGTGAGAAAACACAACAATTAGTTGACTCTTCGGTCACCTACTCTAACACTTCTCATCTTTACCAAACAGCTCCTCCTTGAATCCTTTTAACCATAGCCCCTCTTTCACTGCCTCAGTAGCAGCCATATATTCTTCTTCTGTAATGGAAAGAGCAACCACATTTTGCAGACAAGATTTCCAACTAACAGCTCCTCCATGAACTGTGTAAATATAACCAGACAAAGACTCCCTAGTATCCAAACAACCAGCATAGTCTGAATCTACAAAACCTTGAACTGCAATCCCATCCCTCTTATTTCTCTTATACAAGATTCTCAAACCACATGTGCCTTCTAGATACTTCAATAAGCTCTTCAATGCATTCCAATGTGCCTTTCCAGGCTCTGCCATAAACCTGCTTAATATGCTCAAATCATAAGCAATATCTGGTCTTGTTGACACCATACAGTACATAATACTTCCAACTACATTGGCATAAGGAATATTCTGTTGGGATGTGAAGCTCATGAGTCAACGAAAATTCGCAAGAGGTTCTAGATTAGTCAGTTTTAATTTTATTAACATGCTTTGATTAGATTCATTTAAAGAGGAATAAATCTAATCTAGCAACTTACAGTTTTCGCGAGCATATTCGTTTGTATCTTCGGCGCACGAACGAGGATCCACACCAAGCCTTCAATCCTCGAAAAAACTATTGTCCAAAAATTTACAGCCTTCTTCCTTCACCAATATATCCGATATGGTTGATCTGATGGAGAAACCCTTTGGACATAATATAGTACTATGGGTTAGAAAGCTACTGTATAAATTTCAAGCCTATCTAACAAACGGTTGATTTATGGTGAATTTCTTCACATGATTGCTCAGAAATTTCGAGAATAATAGTTTGCTCTAAAAACCTATAATCTTTATTATATATCCCGGATTAATAATACTTCTATAAGGGTGGACTTGTACTTGAAGAAATCTAAACCTATAATCGAGAAACTAAGAGAGAAAAGAAGAAGGGAAAAATATTTATCTCCAACGTGAAACGTGTGTTGCATTATTCTTCTTTCTCATCAACCTAATCTCTATTATATATAACACAAGGAGTCACACATAAAGAGGATTACATGAAAACAAATCTCACTCCTTCTATAACTCTATATAGTCGAAAATTGCAGTCCAACGGAGACTTAATTTTTGGCTATATTAATTTCAATATATAATATTGGTTGAACATTATTTTCTCGATTAATTAGAAAATAAAATGGGCTACAATAGGGACTAAAGGAGAAAATATAAATCAGGCAACTAATAATTTATTAAATTCAAACTCTTAAAAGAATTCATTAATTAATCATTAAATAATTATTTATTTTCGACTACCAAATAATTATTGAACTCCCGTTTATATTCTCGAATGTTACATTCAAGCTCCGGTCGATCATTAGATTCTCCCCACATTAAGATATGTATGTTATAACCACCATATAATTTACTCACTGCTAAATAAATTAAATGGTTTTTTTCATGAGTCTTACCCGCTTAACTTATTTGAGTACAACGGATACGAGACCCACTTGGCCAGGACTTGGCATAAACAAATCTTATAAGCTACTCAAGGGTTATTATCAATCCCATATTTCAGAGATGTGGATTCATTTCGATAATTAATTTCCACCTATTAATTCTTAATGTCTCTACCCAACGCATCCGGGGCCATTTGACTCAATATAAGAATATCTTCCATTGTGACATCAAAGTAGAGATCTTCAATTAAATGTGTACGTTAATTATCTAGGGATTAAGAGAGTAAGTAATTTACTGTCAACTAGAAATAACACAGTTTCATTTATGAACAGTGATGAAACAATTATTTCACTTTGTCCCATTCAACACATGACAGGTGTGCTAGTACAATAAGTCAAAACAATAACTACAAAAGTTATTCTCTTTTTACTATGATCAAGACCAATCACTTAAATATTGTGCTACAATTTTTTACCAATGGTTAGTCTATTTACATCTAGATTGTGAACGTTTATCGTTAAATTCTAAACGAACTTTCGAAATGATCTTTATGTGCGCCGTAGCACACCATTTCGAATACTTTTAGACTTATGCTTTTAATTAATTGATAAACAATCAATTAAATTCATTGAATACCCTAGTGCAGATTCTCATAAAATGATAATATACTATTTTATTAATTCAATAATAAAATTATGTAGCTAAAAGCGAGACTTTTAGTCAACTATCCTAACATATTCTGCATATATAAATCTTCTTTAGAAGATTTTGGCTTAACTTGAAGTGAGCAGCTAAAGGAGTTCCAACTAGTTTCGAGTCAAGCATGCCATACTTAGAAATAACATTTCCAAATATTCTTTCTGAGATAGAACTAACTGAACCTTCTTTCTATCCCTAATAATATCAATGTCAAGAATTCTACTTGCATTTTCCATGTCCTTCATTTCAAATTCCCCCTCCAGTTTGAGCTTAAGGTTGCTGATCTCTTGAACATGTTTTCCAATGATCAACATATCATCAACATATAAGAGAAGAAGAATTTGATCCTCACCTTTTGATCCATTGTGATAGACACAACTTGGAATGGAATTTCCAATTTCTGCCAGTTCCGATCCGAAAAGTTCCGATTTTGGAACAACTTTTTTCGTTCCGACTTCCAAAATTCTGATTTTCGAATTTTTCCCGTTTTTTTGGATTGGAATTGGAATTATATAAAATGAATATGGAATTTCCGATATCCGATCCGATTTAATTCCAAAAAATTCCAATTTTTTTCCCGAAAAATACACCTATAAATAAGATATATTAGATAATACTTATTTTCCGAAAAATACACCTATAATTTTTGTTTTAGGATTTTGACATAATGAATTGTTGTTAGAAGTTTTATTGGATATTATGTTGTGTTTATTTTTATTTATTTTTTTAACTGAAATTTAGTAGTTATTAGTTTTACTTTTATCGACGTGGATGTTCTTATTTTTGAAAAATTGTGAACACTTTAGAAAATTTCGGCTAAGTTTTGAAATTTCAAAGCTTATGTGGTTTCCGATTTTTTTTGGAAATTCCGAAATTTCCGGGCCTTCTGGAATCGGAATGAATTTTTAGATTCCGAAAATTTTTGAATTGGAATTGATTTTGTACTTTTGTAGATTTTTGGAAATTTTCCGAAAATGCTAATTCCGATCCGATCCATCCGACTTTCACCCCTAGTCACGACGTTGGAATTCCTGTCAAGTAAATGAAATATAGCGGGCCTAAGCTCGTTGAATCAAGAAAGCCGATTTAGAGGCTAAATCATTAATATAACTCTGAGCTTGAAGCTCGTTGAAATAAGACGTGGTAATACCCGTCAAGAACCAAGTTAGAGGCTAAAGTCGTGAATATAACTTCGATCTTGAAGTTCGTAGAATCAAGACGTGGTAATATCCGTCAAAATCTGATTTAAAGGTTCAGGCTGCAAAAAATAACTCTGAGCCCGAAGCTAGTTGAGTCAAGATGTGGTAACATCCGTCAAGAGCCAAGTTAGAGGCTAAAGTCGAGAATATAACTCCGATCTTCAAGTTCGTAGAGTCAAGACGTGGTAATATCCATCGATATCTGATTTGAAAGCTAAGGTCGTAAAAAATAACTTTGAGCCCAAAGTTCGTTGAGTCAAGATGTGGTAATATTCGTCAAAGGCCGATTTAAATACCAAATATGTGAATATAACTTTGAGCCTGAAGCTCGTAGAGTCGCTATTAGACGTGGTAAGACAGGGTCAAGAGCAAATTTAGAAGCTATTAACAGCAAACCCAAACTCAAGGGGATTTGGGGTTATTTTGTTCCCACTGTACATATATCTCTCGCAAGGTGTGATTCCCGAGATTGAGCTATTTTGAGTGTATCCATATGTATATATCTCCTTTAGAGGATAGATTTCAGAGGTCGAGTTGAATTTTTATCAAGCGTACATAATGACCATGGACAAATATGACTATTGTCTACTCGATAGAGCAACTATACACTCAGTATTCACCGATAAAATATATTTGAGTGGGATATGTGCAAGACACAAGTTAAAACCATGTCAGACCCCGTGTAGATAATATATGGCTCTGGGAGTGCAGTAATTATGTTGCCCAACAGTGCCACAAACACTTATTATCTACGTAAAATGTGCATTTGCGCATTTGCTGACACAAATTATTGTGCAATACTGGGAATAAATGTCAAGCACTTAGTAGCATATGTTCACACTCAAACGGACTGGCGGAATCTTTGATTAAACACGTCCAAATAATTGTTTGTATGTTGTTGATGATATCTAAAACCACTATTGCAGCATGGGGCCATGCACTATTGCCTGCATCAACACTAATTAAATTACACGCCCCACCGTTTATCATATACATTCCCCAATGCAATTGGCCTTGGGCTTCAAGCCCGATATTTCGCACTTACGCACATTTGTTTGCGCCGTGCAAGTGACAATTCCTCCTCATCGGGAGAATAAAATGGATCTCCAATGCCGACTTGGCATTTATATTGGGTTTAATTCACCGTCGATTATTAGGTTCTTGAAACCAATGACGGGTGATTTATTTATCACTAGATTTGCAGACTGTCACTTTGATGAGACATTATTTATACCGATTGGTAAGGATATTCAATAGATCCATGATAATGATAAAGAAAACCAATCAAGAATCTCACATGGTGTGAGAAACATTTATCTCATCTAGAACCATGTACCTCTGAATGCGAAATGAGATTCATAGAACTATTCATTTACAAAATATTGTCAATAGACGTTCCGTTGCATTTAATGCCAGTAAAGTCACGAAGTCTTATAATTAGGTTGTGAATGCTCTAGATATGATCGTTGTTCCTGAAAAACATGCGAAAATGAATAATGATCCCCGCGGCAAAAACAGGGTAGACCTATTGGATCAAAGGTCATTGCTCTTAAAAAAAGAAAGGGTAAAATCGATGAACCCTTGAACCAAGTGGTTCCTAGTGATTGTGCTCCAGAACAATATGTTGAGCCTGATATCGGAAAAGCTATATCAAATTAAGAGAATACTGAGAATTCCATAAGTTATTTGAATGAGTTATGATATATAAATGAGATAATCATCAAAAATATTTTTTCATTATCAGTTTCTCTATAAATCTTTTACGATCATTATAACATTTTGAACAATGTTCTATAACGGTGCAGTTATATCTTAGCGATCTATCAAACATTCATATCCGCTGTCATTTATGAATATAATGTTGGTTGCATAAGCACATAGATGAGGCGATAGCATAAAAGACGATAGAAAAACGTTAAGTCATCCCTTGGGGGACTATTAAATGACGAGATAACTTAATGACAATACAATAATATAACTGTTAAAACCAATTCCTAGTCAACGGGTTACGCCATTAACGAGCATACATGTCTTTTTCCATTTGAGACTAAGCTAGCATTTAGTGTTAGCGGATGGAGAATGTAGGTTTTTGTTTAGCTTGAAGAGAGAAAGAGATGGCGAGAGCATTTTGTCGTAACAGAGACGTCACTCCCTTGCCTAAAATAAGCGTATCTGTAACTAAATGTTGCTACTTATTTAGCTCTTAATAGAGTGAGCTATCTGTTGTGATTTGAATTTGTCTATTGTTACCTTAAGGGGTGAATTACGAGAAATCCATTGAGGTAATGCCTAGTTACGAAAATACCCTCATGTTTGTGAGATTACAAAAATCTCTTTCTACTCTGTGTTTGACCGTTACATTCACAGAAAATGTGTTTTGTTCAATTTTTATGAGATGTAAACGGACAAAATAAAGCTCCCATGCACTCCTCTTGGCCCATGATAGGTGTAGTTTTGTGAAATAGCAGAATAATTAAAGTAGGATAGAGAATGTAGTACACTTTCCAAGTTTTTGAGAATTTTGATTATTATCAGAAGAAGAAGCCTTGTTTGAAAATTTTTTTTTAGGCTTATTTTTTACAAAATTCACTTTACCCAAAGACTTGTGATTGTTACTGGTTTTCAAATCAAGTTCTTTACTTTTCAAACCATTTATAATAGTATCCAAAGTCATTTTATCTGTGCCATACTTAATGGGTGATTTTACATCATTGTAAGAGTCTGGAATAACATTTAAAAGAACAATGGGGGTGTACTCATTAATTATTTTATCCCCAGTCAACTTAATATTTTGCACCAGTTTTGTAAGAACATCAAGATTTTCATCATGATCTTTGTGAAAATCAAGTTTAAATCTAAAAAAAATTCCAGCAAAAATATTTTGGTGGGTAAGGAGGTTTCAATATAAAGATCTTCTAACTTATCCCATAATTCCTTAGCAGTATCAAGCTTAACATCTTCGTAATCATAGAATCAGATAAGTTTAAAATAATTAGCGAATAAGCAAGTTCATCAAGATCATCTTTCGCATCCTTTGTAGTTTTATCATCATAAGATTGAGTTCTAGATTTAAAACAAATATATTGAACTAAGACACCTTTCATTTTTTGTTTCCAAATAGCAAAATCACCATTGCCATCAAATGATGCCACTGAAAATAAGAAAAACAAGTTGCACGCCGACAACAACAGAAATAAAGCACACAAGTTGCACACAGACATCAACACAAAGAGAAATAACACCCACATGACTATGGCAATCACAAAAGATGGTCACAGAAGCTCACACAAGTCAAATAGGGTGCATAAAGTAAAGTTAACGGTTTCGGACAACAAGGCTATCTTAGGCTACCTCCATCCCCCAGATTCTTGCGACACTAAGCGGTTCGGGTAATGGGGGTTTGGTGTAGTAAGTAGCCTGAGTTAAATCAAGCTCCAATATATATATATATATATATATATATATATATATATATATATATATATATATATATATATATATATGAGCGAAAGTTTTTATATATATATACAGGTTTTCCAGGATTTTACGCAGGAACAAGAGCGAGTGAGAACGTAACCGATTTTCACAGCACGAGTATGTTAAGAACAAGTGCCGAATTGATGCTCTGATAACACTGTTAGGTACAAGTTCCAATAGTTCTAGCAATAAATTCGTTATAACAGAAAGATGGAAAGAGATAGAAAGCACGGATAGCTCAACTTAAAGCTGCATGTATAAACATCGGTTCAATTCCCTTTTCCAGTGTTCAG
>NW_012192835.1:754112-771968 GCF_000504015.1 Erythranthe guttata
ATTGAAATATAGTTGTTTAACCGAAAAATAAAAAAAAAATATAGTAAAAGAATATTTAAAGAAAAATATTAAACAAATTAAAAAAAAATTTAATTTTTTTATTATTTTTTAAACAAGAAACAAATAAAAAAACCGAAAATTAATATTAAAATAAAAAATTAAAACAATACATCAAACTAGTGGATAATGGGTAGATAATAGTTGGAGGGTAAATTTGAAAATAAAAAAAAATAATGGGTCTCTCACTAATAAAAGATGGGGTTTCTGTGCATAAGTCCCCAACCAAGCATCTTTATTATTATAGGTTTAGGGTTATATCTCTTTCACCAATAAGTTCATTCATTTAATATCATGTATATGCCAATATTACCCCCAACACTTTATACCCAATTCTTAATTGTAACCCCAATTTAATAAATTTTGTACACAAAAATCCAATTTTGACCACAAAAATCAATTTGACTTTTTTTTTCAAAAAAGTTTTTGCCGTCAGATTCCGGCGTTGACTTGTCGATTTTTTTTTCTTCCAGATTTTTTCGCCGATTTCTTGATAATTTATATCTACACAAATAATTCCTAAATTACTTGCCTTGATTAACAATTCATTATAGGTAAATAAACCACTTATTAATGAGCTTATGATATAGGAAAAAAATACATAACAAAAAAATATACGGTAAAACTTCAATAAATTAATACTCGATAAATTAATAACATCGCTTAAATAATAATTTCTTACGGTCTCGACTCAGTAAAAACATATTAAATTATTAGCTCGATAATTTAAATTTCGCTAAATTAATAGAATTTTGTCACGACTGAATTAAATTATAGATAAAGAGGAAAAAAAAATATACAATTACTCTTTATTCCTTGAGTAATTCAAAAACGACGTCGTATATGTAATACACACAACACAGTGTCCAGAGTCCCACTATTGAATGACGAAATTGAGTTAAGAGAAACCCTAGTGAATTACAGAGTGAATTACAGAGCGAATTCAGCTACAAATTGATTCGACAATGGCGATTTCAGGAGATCTTAGGGTTTCCGCAGCTCTGAGTTCGTACAAATTCAACCCCCTTCGCACAAGATCGCATTTCCCCCCTTCCAAGGTAATTTGTTCAACTCATTCTCCATTTTTCCGTTAGATGTTTCTCTCTCTAGTTTTTCCCTTTTTGTTATTCAATACTGTTGTTCTGGAGATTAATTAATCTCTATTTTCAGCATTTAATTATATATGTTAAATTATTTGTGAATATGGATGAAGGAAGGGCTACATTATATTCGTGAATGTTGGGTATAAGCTTTACAATGATGATTCCGCGATTACGTTTATCTAATTTTCTACCCGAAAAATTACCGCCTTCGTGCAAATACTTTTTTCCTCCTTGTTCTAAAGCATGTATAAAGCAACTTAATTAGGATGTGTTAATTTCCATCTTTGTTTGATGATTCCTTTCGAGGTTGATCAGTGAAGTGGCTTCTAACTATGCTCGTTTATTAAACGATTCAAGCTTCATGTGATATATACAGTTTATATAATTTCTCTCGGGTTTACCATGTCCTCGTTTTGTTGAAATATTGTGTGTCACAGATTTTTAGCCAAGATATTGTCTCAGCATTGAGAAACGGCCTGAATCTACATTATTCTTTTATTACTTTGTATACAAAACAGTTTAATTGATTACTGCCTCGTGACAAAAAAGTTTTGGCTCAAAATTGATTAATTTGTGAAATTTGGGGTCAAATTGAGGTTAAATTAAGGATGAAATTGGAGCATATTAACGTATGAGGGGCTATTTTAGTCTTTTATAAAAATCTGGACCATGTGTGGACTTATTTATAAAAGAGTTTTTTGTTTGAATCTCTTTATGAATAAGTTCTCATTTTTTGTTTGAATCTCACTAATATATTACATTCACTAATCAAAGAAAAGGAGCTGAACCCATTTAATTTAGGGTAAATTACAAACACCCCCCTGAGGTATGGTCAAATTACAAAAACCCCCCTCTTGTTTGGATAATTACATCTACCCCCTCAACTATGATTTTTTTCGTACACCTCCACCCTTATTGTGCCAAATTCAATATAATCATCTAGATTCCGTGGAATGTGCTCTAGTTTGTATTCTTTATGTGTAAAAATACAGTTTTCGATGCACTACAAACTGATATACACAAGCTAAAAATCACATATTATGATCATCTTACTTCATAATGTAGAGTTTGAATGGTATAAAACGGGTACAAAAGTGATAATATTTCATATAATCTCGAAGATTCCACTAAATTTGAAGAGATGAGGGGGTGGTTGTAATTATCCAAACAAGAGGGGTGTATTTGTAATTTGATCATACTTCAGGGGGGTATTTGTAATTTACCCTTTAATTTATTACATTCACAATCCCATCGAAAATATATCCCTTCTTAGATAAAGTGAGCAAATAAATTCGACATATAATTTCCAATTTGCGTATGTTTTTTTTTCCTTCTCAAATTTTCTAATTTTATTTTAGGGATTATTTTGTAGACCCCCCTCATTTCCAAATTATATAGAACTAACTATCAAGTGGATTACACTCTAGGTGAAACCCCCCTCATTTCGAAAATATTTTGACATAACCCCCTGGGCTACCCTGAAGTTCCTATAATACCCTTCTAAAATCAGTTTTAACCCTAGCCACTCACGGTCTCTCTCTTCTTCTCCCAAATACAAAATCCCGCCTCTACAAACCTCTCACCGGCGAAATTGCTTCCCGGAGCCATAACTCTCTCTCCGGTGGTCGGAATTCGATGGTTTAACTACCGTTGGATTCCTCTCGTCGAGCTCTTTCTTTGGTGGTGATTTCATTCAGTTTCGAGCGCGGATCTGTTTCTGCAATTTTTTTTCATTCGAGGACGGTGGTCTTGCCGGAGCTTTATTTTGTGTTCCACCCGTCGAAATTTGACGGGTCATCCACCGTTGGATTCCTCTCGTCGGGATCTATATTTTGATGGTAATTTCGTTTATTTTTATCTTTTCAGATTTATTTCTATATTTTTTTTGCATTCCCCAGCAATAACCTCTCTATCTATCTCTCGATCTCTTAATGTTTGGTGATTTTTGAGTGTTTTGATGTTTTTATTCAAATTTGTTGATTTGCACTAAAGTAATTTCTTTTTGTTTTGATTTTGCAATTGCAGCGTAATGAAGGCCATTGATTCTTTCCTTGAAGGTGTCAATTTTTTGTTTTTTTAAGTTACATCAGATCTGTTCAACAGACTGTATACATTACTATGCATTACTATAGTAACATGTAGTTACATATGCGTATATTTTATGTATTTTCGATTTGTATTTTATTGGTTCTGATGTGATTTATAATAAAAATATTTAAATTTGTAAATTTTTGTTGGGGTTTTATGAATTTATTTTGTATAAGTCAGTATTCGTGTGTGTATACAATTGATCGACTAAAAATATGGGGAAAAAACGAACATAACTATGAATTACTATAGGTACTATAGTTACATGTAG
The DNA here is from genome assembly GCF_000504015.1 of Erythranthe guttata. The sequence continues at coordinate 757,632 of NW_012192835.1, forward strand.
TTATTTTCAATGTAGTTATTTTCAGTACTGTAAACATATTGTTTTGAAAATTAAAAAAAAAATTAAAAAAAAAATAAAAAAAAAATAATTTTTTGTATTTTAAAAAAAAATTAAAAAAAAAAATATATATATATATATATATATATATATATATATATATATATATATATATATATATATATATATATATATATATATATATATATATATATATAACAAACAGATTTAAAAAAAATAATAATAAATAAATCAGCGAAAATGATAAATGCAGGACCATAAATGTTGAATGCAATTTGGCCGAAAATTGCACATAAGGGTAGTATAGTACTTTCGCTTCCTCAGGGGTATGTCAAAGGATAATTTGGGCTTGGGTTTATCCCTAGTTTATTTGGTGGCTAGGGGTATGTAAAATAACCCCATTATTTTATTGGTTTGAGGGGTGATTGTACATAACTCGTCAAACAAGAAGGGGATATTTGTAATTTGATAATAGTTTAACGGCTGGATGGATATAATATACCTTAATTTGATCGGTAAGCAGAACTTTGTAGATGAGATATAACGATTTAATAGCGTATTTTATACTTTATCTATTAGAATCCAATAAAAACAAAACATCTCATAATCTACATGACTACATCTATCTATCTATATTTATATATAAACACCATGAACGTACAATGCTTATTCACAACTAATAAACACGAGAGAGAGAGAGAGAGAGAGAGAGAGAGAGAGAGAGAGAGAGAGAGAGAGAGAGAGAGAAGAGTATGGAGAATAATCATCAAGATTATGAATCTGCGTACCAATATCCACCAGGTTATCGATTTGCACCAAAGGATGAAGAGCTAATCACTGAGTACTTGGTCAAGAAGATCAACAATCAGCCGATCCCCATCGACGATATCAGAGTTGTCGATTTTTACAAATATAATCCAGATACTTATTCAGGTTTGTTCTTCAATTTAATTACTAGCTAGATGGATATTTCTTTAATTTTTCGTTCTTGTGTTCATTATATGATTATGTTGATGAGTTAGGGTTTACTCAACGATCTTCGCCTAGGGTTTTATTAGTTACGTACGTATATTTCACATGCATGATCTCTTTTCTTTTATATTTATTTATTAGTAATTTTTTGCGTTGTTTTTATTTTCAGATCTAGTTGCGTTGGGGTTTAACTAATGATCTTAGTCTATATAGTCTTTGTACGCTGAACTTAGTTTTCTTGATAAATTTGGGATTCTAGTCGAGTTTTAATAATTCTTAAAAATAGACCCCTATCAATTTGTATTGTATAATATATACATTAATTCATTCTAACGAACACGACTGAACAATTATAATATATAAAGAGTGTAAGACATTATTTGGGTCCCCTATTTTTTTTTCTCTAAAAATCAGGGGCCCAAGGCCTATAGTTAGAACCGGCTGGTCTAGGGTTGTGCATGATCTGGTCTAGGGTTTGATTGATTAAATTTCTACATGCAAATATATTGAACGTGAAAATTAACCCATGTGTGTATACATGCAAATATATTGAACGTGAAAATTAACCCATGCATGTGTGTATATATACAGGTAAATATCCAACACTTGGAGATAATGAATGGTACTTTTTCACATTGAGGAATAAAAAGAACCCGAAAGGATCGAGGCCCGATCGGACGGCAAACAACGGATACTGGAGGGCTACCACAGCAGATACACCTATTAAAAATATTGATGGTGTCACTATTGGATCAAAGAGGTCTTTGAATTTCTGGGAAGGATTACATCCAAATAGGTCAATTAAGACTGATTGGATTATGCACGAATTTATTGCTGCTACTAATAATCAACAACCTTCTCGAAACAAAAGGGACAGAAACGACACGAAGGTACGTACTTATACATATACATATACAGTATGTGTAATGATTTGATTGTTAATGAGTGTAATTGATCATTAACTTTCTTTTTTATTTATTTGAAATTTGCAGTTTGACGATTGGGCGTTGTGCCGTATTCATAAGAGAGCTACGAAATTGGATAAAAAAGCAGTCGCTGCACACGGCCGCCAATTTGATCAAGAAGTTCAACAATTAGTTGCACCAGCACCTGTAAATCTACTTCCCAATTTCGACATCCGTGTGCAGTCAGAAAATCTACTTGTACCAGCACCAGCACCAGCACCAGAGAATCTACTTTCCGATTTCGACATTCGTGTGCAGTCAGAAAATCTACTTGCACCAGCACCAGCACCAACACCAGCAAATCTACTTCCCGATTTCAACATTCGTGTGCATTCAGAAAATCTACTTGCCGATTTCGACATTAATGTGCCAGAATATCTACTTCCAGCACCAGCACCAGCACCAGCACCAGAGGGCGAGTTGCCGTCGGATTTTGCATTATATTGGAGTAGTATATTGGAGGGATTACCGATTGAAGAAGGAAAAGAAGAAAAAGAACCCGCAAGAGAGGCGGCTGATTTGCCGTCAGAAGATTCAGCCAAGGAATTTGCAAATGATGATGCGTTTTGGAGTAGCGTTTTTGATGATGAAGATGAAGAAGCTCAGGCAAATCAGTGGGCGAGGCTGCCGAAAAGACGACATTTATAAGTTTTGAGTGTTCATAATCCAAATCGAAGAGATCATCGATCCCTTGAGTCGTTGTTGTTGAACCGTAATAATTCATGTTTTCTTAAGTATAAATCCAGTGGAGATTCGAAGATTCAATTCCATGATGTAAGATACGCTTCTCGTTAATTCAAGCATGTAGTATGTATGTACTATAAATTTCTAACAAGTGGTATGAGAGCCACCATTTTTTGAATCATTGGGATTTCTCAATTTTGCTGAATTTTATTAAATTTCGTAAAATCTTAAATTTTAATTCAATTTGGTGAGGTTATACAATTGTTTGATTATGTTTTCCAAATGCATCAATTCGGATCAATTGAATTAAGATTAAGCATTAAGAATTAACGTAAAAATTCTGAAATTCTATCGATGGTGAGGGTGGCGGCTGGTCTGGAAGGAGAATATTTGGTTTGATCAAGTTTTGGGAAATTTCAATTTCACCCCAGATTTAGGGTTTCTGTAACTTCAATTTGGTCCCCGAAGTTTGGTTATTCTTGATTTGGACTGGGGTCCAATTGAAAATATTTACAAATCTGATTTAAGGCCCAAAGCTTCCGAAAAGTTCATCTAAGTCCCCACATTTAGAGTTTCTCTCAAAACTGCAGTACATTTTTTGAAAATATATTTCCACACACAAATTAAGTATTTCTGAATCTCACGTCCGTTTTCTCTCAAAGACTTTTCTTTCGAAATTTCAACTATGTCCTTTAAGTTGTAAGATTTTCTGGATTTGGGGCAAGCGCAATTTTTAATGAATAAAAAGTTGATTTAAGGTTTTTTGGGACGTTTAAAATATTTCAATTATTTTGAGGGACCGAACTAATATGTGAATTCTTTTAAATTCATTTGAGTCGAAACACTTGTTTTAAGTCTAAATTGAGTTACTAATATAGTCCAAATCCATATAAACGTAGATTTATTTTTAAAATTTATTTTGGCCTCTAAATTAAAATAAGGTTGAATTGTAAGCCCCACATCATCTTTAGCTCAAATTCAATATAAAAATGGATTCGAAGTTTTCAATTCATACTCATTTTTTATGAATAACCATATTACTGAGTTTGATTCGAAAACAATACAGCGAGGCAACCTTAGTGATCGATACAGACTATTAGCGCTCAGGTGATGTCTTTAGAGCCTTAGCGTTCAACAACGACTTTAAATTTCTGAATAATTTTTTGGGTACATCTAATGACTTGTTATTAAGTTGTCTGACTTTTAAGATAACTGATTGAAGCATGAAGCCACTAAAGTGACCTCTCTGTGGAGATTAGCTTATTGAGAATGTTAAGATGTTATGTGTATTTAAATTCATGCGAATATTTAACTATACCCAAAGGTAGGTTGATATTTGGCCGAACCACATATGCAACTGTGGTGATAAGTCCGTGACAATTGTTACGTTTCCATGTGAATAATAAGTGACATCCAAATATGAGCTCATTATTTGACTGGATTTATCGCCGGCACTTGATTACTACAACAAGAGTGCCACTTACAGTTAATATTACTGTCCAAAGACTTGATATTAATGTTGTGCTAGGCATCTTGAGATGTACTCCATAATTATTTAAAATTGAAAAGTCACCTTTGAATTATAATGTGAGTATATTGGTTTTATTTACGTTTTCTATTTAATTTATTTATATGCTTACACATTATCTGCCTATAACACTTTTGTGCTTAATTGCACAAATATTTTTATTATTACCTATTATCGTGCATAGACCTTGATTTTTTATTTTGAATAGAACAATAGAAGAATCTAGAGTATATCGTCGTTCTATTTATAAAATTTAAGATCATTACGTGCATCAATTTTAATATTTTCGTTTGGGTGTAAAGTTTGATTAGGGGCTACATACTAGAGGGTTCCTTACATTATTAATTTACTGTCAACGGCAACACAATTACATAAATGTATTGTCAACGGTAGTACAATTACGTTAATTAACTGTCATTACAGTGTAATTACGTTAATTTGCTGTCAGTGACAGCACAATTACGGTCAACGTTTAGCGGCGGACGTAAAAAAAAACAAAGAAAAACAAAAAAAGAAAAAAAAAACTTAAAAAACACTAAAAAAAAGTCAACGCCGAAACCCGGCGAAAAATCCGGAAGAAAAAAAAAAGGTCAACGCCGGAGACCGGCGAGAAAATCCGAAAGAAAGAAAATGAAAAAATAAAATAAAATTGGAGCATATTAAAGTATGCTCCAAAAAAAAGTCAAAATTGAATTTTTGTGGTCAAAATTGGATATTTGTGGACAAAATTGATTAAATTGGGGTTACAATTAAGAATTGTGTATAAATGGTTGAGGGTAATATTGGCATATACATGAATGTTTCCTTTATTTATAATAAATATTAAAGGGATGGGCTTATTGGTGAAAGAGATATAGGCATATAGCCCCTAAACCTAGAATAATAAAGATGCTTGATTGGGGACTTATGCACAAAAAACCCCTATTTTTTGATTGATTTTTGAGAAATCTTACTACACTACAGTTTTCGACGGAGAAAATTACATTTTTCGTCCTCATACTTTACTCACTTTTCCAAAACTGTCCCTAAACATTTTGGAGTTACAATAGTAGTCCTTAATCATGTCATTTTTTGACAGAATTGGTCCGCCGTTAATTTTTGCCGTTAAGTTGGATGGAAAATGGCATGTGCCTCTCACATGCCTTCAATTTACAACACTACATGAAAATGGACTTTCAACAAAACGCATTGCATCTTGTTAAAACATATTTTTTTTAATTATTATTTTTAATTAATTAATATAAAAACGAAATCACGTAAATTCCAAAAAAATCAACTCATTCCGGAAATATTGTTTAAAAAATCAAAATATAGTTTAAAATTTTAAAATATTGTTCCAAAATCGGCATTTTGGGAATTCAATTAAAATATATCGTTTCTAACCAAAATAAAAAAAACCCGATAGGAATTGGGGAATTAGAAATATCCATTCCAATTTTCACCTCTAGTCAATTCAAAAAATCCCAATTGTGAGACAATATGTCGAGTTTTAAATCATTCAATATGAGTGAAAATTGGAAAGGAGTTTTCTTATGCTGCCTATTTTGATCGAATTTTTATTTTATTTTAAAATAATATTTTCATTCAATTTCCAAAAATTCCGATTTTAACTTATATCTTTAGACAATATTATGATTTTGTAAACAATATTTCTGAATTTATTTTGAAAAAAAAATATCGAGTTTTAGATTACTACATAAGGGTGAAATTTGGAACGGAGTTTTCTTACTCCGCCTATTACGATCAGATTTTTATTTTATTTAAAACAATAATTTTCATTTGGATTCAAGAAATTCCCGTTTTAAACATTATATTATTATTTTATACAATACTTCTAAAAATATTTGGAAATAATATATCGAGTTTTACATTATTAAATTAGGGTGAAGATTGAAATGGATGTTTCTTATCCCACCTATTCGGATCGAATTTTTATTTTATTTTGAAAGAATGTTTTCATTTGAATTCCGAAAATCTTAATTTTGAAAGCAATATTTCATTTTTTTAAACAATGTTTCAATTTATTTCTCAAAATATTTTAAAACAATATATATCGATTTTGCTTTTTTGGATGTTATATAATTTCGAATTTCAATCAAGTTTTAATTATGAAAAATATGTTTTAACAAGACGCAATGCGTGTTGTTGAAAGTCCATTTTCATGTAGTGTTGTAAATTGAAGGTATGTGAGAGGCACATGTCATTTTCCATCCAACTTAACCGCAAAAATTAACGGCGGACCAATTCTGTCAAAAAATGACATGATTAAGGACTACTATTGTAACTCCAAAATGTTTAGGGACAGTTTTGAAAAAGTGGGTAAAGTATGAGGACGAAAAGTGTAATTTTCCCGTTTTCGACGATTTAAGCCCATATATCCATCATGTCTAACCTGAACACCATGTGCGCGGCATGGTTAGTGTTTTGAGACCGTGTTCGAGTTTCTATCTTGTGCCTTTAATGTGTATCCGTCCTATAGATATCTCGTTGCAAATCTGCAAACATTGTAAAGTTTAGGGTTTATTTGAGATAGCCCCTCACTAACTTGCATAATGCGGGATAAGCCTAGCCTTTTTATGTTTTTGAGTACAATCTATTAGTTCTAAGTTTCATTTGATATAAATTCAAATAATCAGTTTATACCCTTTTTACCCTTTCAAACCCTAATTTGAGTTTGTTTTATCTTATTTTATTTTGATTATTATTATTTTTATTTGAAAAAAAATAATTTAAATTTTATTTATTTATTGTTTCAAAAAGAAATTTCCCAGCAATGGCCTAGGTGGTCGGAGCCCCAATTAGTTGACTCATAATTAGTTAACTTCAATTAGTTGACATTCATTTTCTTTTTTCGGCGGCGGGTCGTCGAAGCTCTGGTTAGCTGACTCAATATTAGTTAACTTCAATTAGTTGACATTCAATTTTTTTTTCTTTTTCTTTTTTTTTTCCAGATGCGGATCGTCAAAGCTCCCGTTAGCGGACTGAACATTAGTTAACTTCAACATTAGTTGACATTCCATTTCTTTTTTCTTTTTTTCTTAAATTTTATTTTCCCGGTGGCGGGTCGTTGGAGTTCCGGTTAGCTGACTCTGCATTAGTTAACTTCAACATTAGTTGACATTTGACATTCCATTTTTTTTTCTTTTATCTTTTTATTTTTTTCCTTTTAATTTGTTTCGGAGGTGGGTCGTCGGAGCTCCGGTTAGCTCACTCAACGTTAGTTAACTTCAACATTAGTTAAATTTAACATTAGTTGACATCTTTTTTTGCTTTCCAGCGGCTGTTCGTCGGAGCTCCGGTTAGCTGACTTAGCATTAGTTAACTTCAACATTAGTTGACATAGCATTTTTTTTCTTTTATCTTTTTTTTTTTTAATTTTTTTTGGCGACGGGTTATCAGAGCTCTGATTAGTTGACTTGCATTAGCAAACTACGTATTAGCTGACTTCAACATTATTAGCTGACGTCTAACTTTTTTTTTTTTTTTCCGGCAACGGGATGTCAAAGCTCTGATTAGCTCGTGCATTAGTTCACATTGCATTAACTAATATCCGATCATTTTTTTTTTAATTTGTATTTTTAACTCTTTTTTTCTTTCAGCAGTGGGAATTTAAGGCTGGGATCAGGCGACTAGGCATTAGCTGGCACCCGACAGTTTTAATGTTAATATTTAAGTTAACTAATGTTGAAGTTAACTAATGCTTAGTGAGCTAATTAACCGGAGATCTGACGACCTGCCGCCAGAAAAAAAAAAAAAAAAAATGTCAACCAATGTTGAAGTTAACTAATGTTGAGTCAGCTAATCAGAGCTCCCACAGTCCACCACCGGACAAAAAATAAAAGAAAAATATAATAGAAAAAAATAAGTAGATTGTTTAAATTTAACCAATGTTGAAGTTAACTAATGCTGAGTTAGCTAACTGGAGATCCGACGACTCGCCGCCAGAGAAAAAAATCATTTATTTTTTCGAAAAAAATAAAATAAAATAATCTGACTGGGTCTGGTCGGACCAGGTCGGCCAGACCGGACCGAGCCGGCCTGGTGGGCAGGCGGGATGGGATGAGGGTGGGTTTGGCTTGTCTCAAATAGAAATATGTAAGGGAATTAATATTTTCGTGGGTTTATTTGAAATGAAAGTTAAGAATGGGCTAATTTGTAGTGAAACTTGGATTTGTCGGTATATGTCAAATTCGCCCTATAATTAATTAAGAAAAAGAAAATTTAATTTAAATTTCATAACTTACATAATATGGGATAAGCCCGACCCTTTTTAAAATTTTAAGTAAAACATATTAGCTCTAAGTTTCATTTGCTATATATCCAAATAATTAGCTTACACTTTTTTCACCAAACCATAATTAGAGTTTATTTATCTTATTTTATTTTGATTATTATTATTTATATTTATTTATTTAAAAAAAATTACTTTTTTCTTTTCAGTTGTGGCCTAGGTAGTACGAACACCGGTGAGCTGACCAACATTATAGTTAACTTCAATTAGTTTACATTCATTTTTTTTTCCTTTTTTTTTTTTTTATTTACTCTTGCGGCGGGTCGTCGGAACATCGATTAGCTGACTCAACATTAGTTAACTTCAATTAGTTGACATTCATTTTTTTTCTTTATTTTTTATTTTTATTCCGACGACGGGTTGTCAGAGCTCTGGTTAGCTAACTCAGCATTAGTTAACTTCAATTAGTTGACATTCATTTTTTTCCTTCTATCTTTATTTTTTTTGTAATTCTTTTTTTTTTTTTTCGGCGGCGGGTCGTCGTAGCTCCGGTTTACTGACTAGCATTAGTTAACTTCAACATTAGTTGACATTCCATTTTTTTCCTTTTTTCTTTTCTTTTTTTTCATTATTTTTCCGATACTGGACCGTCGGAGCTCCAGTTAGCTGACTCAGAATGAGTTAACTTCAACATTAGTTGACATTTGACATTCCTTTTTTTTTTTCCTTTATCTTTGTTTTTTTTTTCCTTTTAATTTGTTTCCACTAAGTCGACAGAGCTCCGGATAGCAGACTCAACATTCGTTAACTCCAACCGTATAACACTTCGTTAATTCTTTCTATTTTTTTTGTCAAGAGAAAAGCTCTATTCAATTTTCAGCGTTTCCTTTTTTCGATTTTTTTCCTTCTGCCGCCGCTGACCGACTGTCAACACCGGTCTCCGGCAGCGTTGACTTTTCTTTTTTTTTTAAACTGTTTTTTTTTTTTTTTTGACATTTCTTGGCTAACATTGCTGTGGTTGAGAGTCATATTAACTATATTACTGTTTAACGCAGTAATATTAGCTATATTACAGTAATATTGTTATATTATTCTCTAGCACAGTAATAGTAACACAACAAAAAACATTATTATTGTGTAATAGAGTAATATTAATATGTTGACCGTTCAACAAAGGCAAACATAATAAAAAGATAAAAGAATTAACATTGATGTGGTCGACAGTAATATTACTGTAATGAAAGTTATATTACCGTTAACCACGGTAATATTATTGTGTTTAAAGCAATATTGCAATAGAATACAGTAATATTATTACGTTAATCGTTCAACAAATCAAAAAAAAAAAAAGGTAATATTTTCTTTTTAATATTGATGTGGTTGACTGTAATATTATTGTGTTTACAGTAATTTTATCGTCAACGACAGTAATATTATTATGTTTACTTGTCAACAAATTGAATAAAATAAGAAAAGTCAGAATAATAATATTGATGTGGTTGACAGTGATTGTACTGTGAACGATAGTACAATTACTGTTAATGACAGTAAAATTACGATTAACGTTCATCGGCGTGCGTAAAAGAAACGGATAAAAAAAATTGGAAAAAATAAAAAAGTCAACCTCGGAGACTTGCGGCGGAGAAAGCAGACAATGTTTTTTTTAAAAAAAGGTCAACGCTGAAAACAGGCGGGAGAAAAGGTATATAGGGAAAAAAAAGTGAACGCTGGAAACCGGCGGCAACAAAAAAAAAAACAGAAAAAAAAAAGTTTAAAAAAAGAATAAATAATTTTATTTTTGTGTTCAAAATTGATGAAAGTGAAGTTAAATTGGATTTACAATTAGGAATTGAGTTTAAAGAGTTAGGGGTTATTTTGCCAATACATTTATTTTAACTTTATTTATAGTACATACTAGTAACTCACAACATCAAAATGAGTTAATGTATAAAATTAACGAAGAAAAAATATGTCGATAATATTAAGAATACAATCGAACAAAAAAAATGAACATTTGTATCCTAATCAATCAATAAAAAGTATGCATAAAAAATAAACTGACAACGTTCTAAAAACCATCCACATTGAAATATAGCAAGTAACTCCGATACTGAAATCAAAGTAATGCACCAGTCTTGCACATGAATCTGAATGTTGTTAAATGAGACAACGAAACTACAATCGAATATACGATAAGAGGACAAATGGCTTGTTATTTTACATCATTTTCAATATATAAGTTAAAGACATTACGTAAATAAAGAATACTGATATATATGTGAGCGTATTGAAAAAAACAACCTTCAACATAAAGAAAACTGATATATATGTTTGTCAATGTGTACCTTTATATTCTTTCGAACGGTTCAAAAAAAAACTTATATTATTTACATGTATGTCAATGTGTATCTTTATATTCTTAATACGTCCGTAAAAACTCGATAAATATTGTATGTAAAAACACGTACATGCGAATCTTTTGACTTTGTTATTGATTTGAATTAAAATGTGAGGCGATAATTCATTTCCAGTATTCAATTATGTGGACTAGAGATTTTAGAGTACACTGAAAAATGCCAAAACATACGATTGTTTAATGACTGCGGCTATATGCAATACTAATTTCAAGACCAAATTAAAGAAAGATTCCATTTTATTAAGATGAAATGACAAATATACCCATAAATTAAATTGGTTTTTGCTTGCTCATGCAAGACCAAATAACAAATAATGAAAAAAAAAAAAAAAACACAAAGAAAACGTGAAAGTTGGTCTTGTGGTTTTATGATAGGGTTTTTTGTGTTTTTGAGTTTTTGGTATTGCACATTTGGAATTTTCTATTTTTTTAACAAGTAAGGGTATTATAGTATTTGTAGATTGAAAAATTTATTTTGGTCTTGCACAAGTGAAATTAGTCTTGCATATAGCCGCAACTTTGTTTAATATCGAAATAGTGAAAACCTCACGTGATAGATAAATCAGCAAAAATACTCGATGTGAATTTTTTAAATAACACAATTCGACCCATTGTGCTTTCGGTCGTTGACTGAAGGTAAAAGGACAAATATACCCTTAAATAAAATAGTATAAAATTATGAAAAGATTTAAATGGAGGCCAAATTTAATTAAAAAAATAAAGAGACTAAAATTGTAATTTATACTAAGTTTCTGAAACTTAATGATGGCGATAGATGGTGGTGCCGGTGAGATGTAATTCCGGCGAGTAGAAGATGACGAGTTATAAACCAGAATTTTTGAAAATTACAATTTGGTCCTAACAATTTTGGATTCTTTATAAGTAAGTCAAATTGTATTATTTGGGGGTAATTCTGTGTTTTTCCCACCAAAAATTTCATCACCATCCGCACAAACCGCGAGTACGATTTATAGTTTAATATTTTGGCCTGAATAAACTAGCAAAATACTTCTGTCTGCTTAGATCTCGAGCTATTATTATTATTTGTTGGAAAACTTCCCAAAATTTGCCCCTTTCCCACTGAGTGGTAGTTGGAACTAACATGAAAGTTGCAATTCTTTATACAAATTTGAACATTGTTTTTCCGTTATATATTGATAAGAAATAATAATTTAAGACTAGGATAGTAGTTGACCTTTTTATACATCTGATCAGGAGCTATTTTATGGATCAATACCATAAGAAAGAAACCATCCCATAAACACACATATATTATTTACACACACTAAGAAAACTGTTTGCAATCATGGTGGATGCTATTGTTTCCATTGTGGTGGAGCGCCGGAAAGAAAAGGTCCGGAAAGAAGTAAATCTGGTGAGAGGCGTTGAGAATGAGATTCGGAGTCTTTCCGATGATCTGAAGAAAGTTAGATATGTGTTGGAAGATGCGGGGAAGAAGGGGTTAAGGACAAAGGCGTCAAAGATTGGCTGACGAGGCTCGAAAACACGACCTACGAAATGGACGACGTGTTGGACGAATGGAACTACTCTGTTCTCAAATTTCGGATCGAACAATCGTCTGATCATGATGTTTATGTTCCTCCTAAGAAAAGGGTATGGTCCTCCTTCGTCCCATCTCCGTGTTTATGTTCCAAGAAAGTTCGCACTCGTCATGAAATTGCCTTGAAAATAGAACAAGTCAAAACACGATTCGATCTAATATTGGCTGAGCAAGGTCGATTTGGTTTTCATGAGATCAAATCTCACCCCAATGGACCTTCTTTAATTGATTCAATGGAAGTTTGTGGTCGTAAACTTGAGAGCGAAAATTTGGTGAGCAAACTAGTGGGTGGAGGTGGTAGGGGGGAAGAGTTAGGCGTATGTGTCCTATCTATAGTTGGTACTGGGGGGCTTGGGAAGACAACTCTTGCTAAACTAGCTTATAACAATAGTCGAGTAATGAGTTGTTTTCAATTAAGAATTTGGATCTGTGTTTCCGATCCCTTTGATGAGGTTGGAATTGCCAACGAAATTATTGTGGGGGCAAGAGGTAGTAAACCAAATACCAATCAATTCGAAAGAGTACTAAAATGTCTAAAAGAGAAGATTTCCGGGAAAATGTTTCTTCTCGTCCTGGATAATGTTTGGACGGAAGACAGGACCAAGTGGGAACCTCTAAGAATTTGTCTCAAAGGCGGTGGTTTGGGTAGTAGAATTTTGGTGGCGACCAGAAACGAAAGGGTTGTTGTAATGATGGGTAGCGTTAAGAATGACATCCACCATTTAGGACATCTATCCCAGGAAGAGTGTTGGTTATTATTAAATCGGATAGCGCTTTCTGGAAAGAACGAGAAGGAACATGAAAAATTCCAGAACATAGATAGGGATATAGCCATAAGTGCAATGGGTTGCCACTTGCAGCAAAGACTTTGGGAAGTTTTTTGCAGTTTAAGAATAATGTGGAAGCATGGGACAACGTATTGAATAGTGAAATATGGGAATTGGAGGAGGTAGAAGATGACCTCTTCCCCCATTTGCTTCTAAGTTACAAAGAATTGTCCCCAACGCTTCAGCGTTGTTTCTCATATTGCTTTCCTAAATATACCGAAATTATCGTGGCAGACATAATAAGAATATGGTTTGCAATGGGTTACCTAGGATACGGTAGTGATTGGGAAGTTAGAGGGAGAGAGTATTTTGATAAGTTAGCAATGCGTTCTTTGTTTCAAGACTTTAGCAACACATCAAATTTGGATGAGGAGTGGATAGCATCATTTAAGATGCATGATATAATACATGATTTTGCTCAATTTCTTAGAAAGAATGTGGGGTCAAGAATGAGGGAAACAAATTGCCAAACCTGTAGCACTTTGTTAGTTTCCCGAGTCGAAAAATACCGTAGCTTATTTCTCACCAAAGAACTTTACGATCCACATCTTTGTGATGGCCTCACAAGTGTGAGGTTACTAAGCCTAAGGAGATGTGGCATGCGAGGCATTCCGAAAGAAATAGAAAAGTTAATTCACTTAAGGTGGTTGAATTTGAATTGGAATAACTTTATCGCCGAAAATGATCTAAAGAGCATTTGTAAACTTTACAGCTTGCAATTTCTTTTGGTGCAAGGGTGCAAGCTAAAAGAGATTTCGCATGAAATTGGGAATTTGTTTCAATTGAAATAACTGGACTTAAGCTCTAATAAACTTATAGAGGAGTTGCCGGAGAGCATGTGCAATTTGCGCGAATTAGAAAGCTTGAATATCATTTCATGCGGGAGTCTTGTTCGACTTCCCCAAGGGATCCATAGGCTCGTAAATCTCAAACACCTCTATTATGAAGGTACCGATTCTTTGAAGCAATACCATCAAGGACTAGCCCAGTTAACCAGCCTTGTCACATTGAAAAAAATTCATAATCACATTGAAAAAGTTTGGGTGGTTGAAGAACTTAAACGGACTTAGCAATTCCCTGGGATTGACAATCGAATTAAGTAGTGGTGATGATTCGGCAGTGATGGAGATGCTCG
>NW_012192835.1:772068-819830 GCF_000504015.1 Erythranthe guttata
ACACCGAGTGTCAATATATAAAATATGTGTTAAATAATAAATAATACAAATTTAACAAATGGGATGGCTATTTCAAATATTAATTGTTTATCGCTTCAATACCGCCTAAATAATAAATAGCTAATGAAATTTATACCTTTAATGAAAATCAATATCACACAAACCCCTCACACCCCTCTGTTTCTTCTTTACAAACCCTCACTCCAACTCATGCTTCTTCTTCTTCTTCTTCTGCCCCCCCTCCTCCTACTCATTCTCCTCCTTTTCCTTCTCCTTCTACTCCCACTTTCTCTTTCTCCTTCTCATTCTTCTTCCACTTCTTCTTCTTCCTCTTCTCCCCTCCTCCTCCTCCTTTTGTTTATTCTTCTTCTTCTCCTCCTCCCTCTCATCCCTCTCATCCTCCTCCTCCTCCTCCTTTTTTTTCTTTTTTTCCTCCTCCCACTTTCTTCTCCTCCTCTTTCGTCTTCTTCTCCTTCTCACCCCTCTTTCTCTTCCCCACTCTTTATCCTCCTCGTATGTCATTTTTTAATGTTGGCATGTACTTTGCCGCCATGCCATAATTTATTCATCTTTGTTGTCTTAACGTGGAACAAACCACAACAACATTACTCGTAGAATAAATCTCCAAGCCATTGTAGTCGGACTGAGGTCAACAATATTCGTGATATTAGGAGCGACTATATATATCCTACAAAAGTTTCGAGATATTTGAAAAGTGAATGAAGGTTTGAGAATGAAATATATATACATATATATAGAAAAAAAACAGGTGTTTCAGTTGTGTTTTACACATGGTAATCACCTAAGTAATGGGGAAGTGGATAGGAAATTGATCCTCTAAAAAACAACTTAGTAAATAACCCTCCTGCGAATAAAAAAATTAATTAAAACCGAACTTGTAGTGGGGTAGTGGGTCTGTGTACTGGATCTAGTTGTGGGAGAGGTTACATGTTATGGGTGGTTATGTTACGTGTTATGGGTGGTTATAATAGAATTGAGCCTAATGGTAAATATCCGGATTTCTTAGGATCAAATTGTAATTTATAAAATTCTTTAATTTATATACGACTGTTGAAACTTTGATCCCACTAACTTATTAACAACTATAATTTATAAAGGTCTTTAATCTGATTTCTCGAAGTTCGTAGAAACTTTGATTTCTTAGAAATTAAATTTATTCATCTGTTGAATGCTGAATCAGGCCTCTAACGATAACTCATACAAATTTTATTTATAAAATTCTTACTGATTATGAAAGATGAATTTGCGGTGTTAATATATTATATAAATCAGATTATATTATATTACGTGAAATCTGAGTTTATTTGGAAACCGGACGGATTGGATTGGAAATGGACGTTTCGGAAAATTTCAGATTTTTTTCGGAACTCAAATCTCATTTCCAGATTCCGATTCCGACAATTTCGGAATCAAAAACTGAGTTCCGATTCCGATATATTCGGAAATATCGGAGTTTTGGATTATTTCGGAATTTCAAAATTTTCTTAAAAGAAAGGGAATAATGAGAAAAACAATCGAAAACACCAAAACCGAGCAACAATCAACAATAAACCTCTCCACACAATGCAAAACATTCAAGAATTTGTATTCCATTCATATCAATGACATATTCCACCAAAATAATTCCTAAAATAACAGAATATTTGAGGTTTCAAAAATAGAAAAGGTTATTATTTGCAGATCGATGATCTCGACAAGTAGCTTACTGGCCAGCACCCCTTTGCCTTTTGGGTGCTCGAAGAAACGAGCGTCGCCATTTGCAATGGAGCTGAATATTGGAGAAGATTAAAACAAGAATGTCATCGAAAACCACAGACTTTAAAACATGCGACGAAACGTGCGAGTTAAATCAAGAATCTTACACGAGTTAATATCCTTCCAACGGGGTGGAATTGAAGAAGAGCATCGGAGCACTAAACACCGAGTTAATAAAACTCGAGAAGAAGGCTTTCGAAGCTCTCAGCCCTAAAAGAATCGCGAAAAACGCTCTGAAATATACGAACACAGCACTAGGTGACGAAATTAGAGTGTAGATCCTGACGACGAAAACACTGCTTCGTTCGAGATTTTGAACCGAAAAAGCTAGCCAGAAACTCGCGGCAGTTTGAAATTACAGTAGGCCCCAAAAAATATTTAGATTTTAAGCAAAATCCAAAATGTATTTAATTAATAATTTTTTTTAGGTTTTACTATTATACCCTTAATTTATAATTAGACGTGTAATTAAGAATTAAATACTATGTATCTTCTTCTTAATTATCTCACGTTTCACATAACATTAATATTCCACAAATCTCATTTTAATTTCTCAATTATGATTTTCATCTTCATCTCTAGTATTTCTCTCTCTCTCTCGTCACAACACCCGAGCAATCCTCTCGTCGCCGAGTGGGAGATTGTTAGAGTAGGTGATCAATAAGTCTTGTGACTGTGGTCTTTACATATTTCATCTAATAATAATACTTTTGGCATTCTATATATGTGTCCCTTGCTTGCGTATGGATATAGGTCTTTCAGTTATTCTATTACTACTAAATTATCTAATTTCCTTTTTTGGTAAATGAAGGAACCCACAACCAACCATATAGGTGCACTGGGCAAACCATACGAGAGATGTAAATCACACTAGGCTAACCATGTGTGACAAGCTCTACCTAGCGACCGTTGACAAGGCAATTCGAACCTTTGCCGACTCTTACATTTGAGAAATTAGTACAAGACATTGGTATGAGAAGAGCCAGTATGAAGCAAGATTGATAATCCAACTTTGAAGTTTATATTGCTCGTTTCAGAGGGAGCAATAGTGCATTTCACTCTTTTTCCCTTATAGTTGGTTTTGTTCCATCGGGTTTTCTAGCAAAGGTTTTTAACGAGGTAGCTTATGCGCACGACTTGGATTCGAGTTATACACTATTTTCCCCTTCGAACCAGTTCTGTCCCACTGAATTTTTCGACTTGAAGTTTCTAACGACGCATACATACATTTCACTCATCCAACTTACAATCGACACAGTGATGCTACGTCTAAAGGGGTGGTGGTAATATATCCTTATAGACTTGAGCATTAAGTTATTTTCCACCTGGTCAATACAATACGTTGACCAAGACAAAAGAGAAGAATATCCAATATGTGGCTTGTACGTGTTGCTTTGTAAATCATGGTCAGTCAATGTACACAGGTGGCTCTATACACGTGTATATGAATTCTCTATATATATATATGTAGTCTTCTCATATGAAATAATAACTTAAAGAGTTTAGGCAATGTTTGGAACCGTTTTTATTTTGTTCTCACTGTTTCCCCAAAACAAAATGGGATTTATTACACTTTTCAAATCATTTTCTCAAAACAATTTCAAAAGTTTCTCTCTCCTCCAGACATGATGTGACTGCTACAGTAAAAAATGTCTTCACTAAAAAACAAATAAACATCACTTCACCTTTCAATTTTCTTCTTCAAAAATATCTTTTTCTAACACCTTTAAACATGATTTGACTTCTACAGTGTATTTTGTCTCCTTCCAAAATACAAACAAACATTACTTTCATTCTCAAATTATTCCCCCAAAACATATTTCCTCAAAATGAAATCAAAATAAGATCCAAAACGGTTCCAAACATTGCCTAAGTTTTTGCAAAAGCTTTATTTGCGTCTGTCCATCTCAATTCATTTCAGCTCCTAGAATTTAGTTATAAATTGCTTTTCATACGCTACAAATCTTCGTATAATCGAGTATCAATTTCCTACAAATATATATGTGAGGTTTATCCTCTAACAGAAATAACTAATTTATACACAATCGAATTTGATACATTTCAAGATTTCCAGTTTTCAATTGTCAAAAGACAAGGCAATAATTGCCTTGCTGCTCATGCTCCCTATTTGTGCCTACAAGAAAAAAAAAATGGGCATTTGAGAGCTTATAAGTTGTTTCTAGGAAAAGTTGCTCCAAATTATTTTCAAAACAACACCAATCCTAACAAAATCATTTAACTCTTAACAATGCTAAAGACAAAATTGTTAGCAACTCTTTAAACATCAATGACAATTTTCTACCCAAAAATTTGAACAACTAACTTTCAAAACAAAATTTAAAATCTTACAAGCTCCAAAAACATCTTGTTAAGAAGTATGAGCTTATAAGATCTTTTAAATAACCACAAACCAAACTCCGTCAAATATGTATCTTCGTGGATTATGAGACCTCAAAAAAAAACATTTCTAATTTGACTTATTTCTACTGGGCAAGAAATGTGATTACTTATCGACAAATGATGACTCAGCAAGATCAATGGCACGAGCAAGACCAGCGGCCTTGTTTTCGCACTCTCTCTGTTCATCGGCAGGAACACTGTCTGCAACAATACCAGCACCAGCTTGGAGATGTGCTATCCAATCTCTCCTCTTCTCACCGCCTTTGTAAGAATACATTGTGTCGTAACGCATGTTTGTTGGGAATACAATTGTTCTCAAAGACAAGGCTATGTCCATATCTCCTGTGTACGATATTCCACCAAATCCACCACTGTATGGCCCACGTCTCGTCACTTCTAGTTGATCTATCAGTTCCATCGCTTTCACCTGTGGATCATAAATATTACATATTAAGCACTCTTATGTAAAAGAATTAAAAAAGGAAAAAGAAACATGCGAAACAGTTGAGCTAGAAGAAAGTTGATTGAATCTCTCACCTTTGGGGCTCCACTAACTGTTCCAACAGGTAATGCTGCACGCAGAGCATCCCAGCTCGTCAAATTAGATGACAACTCACCCGTAACCTTCATAACCAATATAAACCAACACAAACACGGAGATTTTTAGTAATTAGTGACATTACAGATATTGGTCAAGATTTAAAGAAAAAAAAAAAGAAAAAATAAATAAGAGATGTTGCGCTCAGAAAATTTCAATAATTTTCTATGTTGAAGTCATTCTATTTCTTGTTCACTCGGTTAAAGAACCCCCAAGGCACCTTTTTTTTTTTGTAAGTATTAAATATGTTTACATACGTAAAAAGGCTATAAGAATAATCTGCAGAAAAAGAGTACATACAGTGGAACTGATGTGCATGACATGCGAATAACGTTCGATATTCATGAGTTTCTCAACCTTGACAGAGCCAGGCTTCGACACCTGCATCCATAAAACTGGTCTTCATTAGTCGTCACAACCCAACAATACACACTCTAATTTGTGTTAAGACCTATAGTGCAGCAGAAGTATGAGAAGGTGCTACGACAGTCGTAGACACAGCATATAAGACATCAGGCAATCATTAACTGGTACTGTCAACAGTAGAGATCAAAAACGTTTTAATCTAGGCTTATTTAACCTTTCTTATCTATACATCTTATAAGCATTAGAATTCCGACATCCACATAGAAGTCATAAAATAACAGAATTACAGCACATTTAATATGATAGAAACAGAGGAAGGCAACCTTTCCAACATCGTTTCTCCCCAAGTCAACAAGCATAATGTGTTCTGCACACTGTTTTTCATCATGCAAAAGCTGGTTTTCCAACATATAATCTTCTTTGGGCGTCTTGCCTCTTCTGACAGTTCCAGCCAGAGGTCGATTAGTGATCTTACCCTGTTTTCAAGAAACAAAATAGAAATGAACAGAATATTGTCAAAGCTTGAAAAGCTAAAAGGAAAATGAATACTAAGAGTCATCAAAAGATAACAAATTACTAAACTGGAAAAGCAAAAGAAGTCTCCCATTGTCCATTAAACAAAAACCGTATTAAGCAAAATGATATTTTACAATTTTTTTCATCTATGCTTCACATAAAATAAATAAAAGAAAATTTCTAACCAATATTCATAAATGCAGGGAAACTAATTTAGTGCCAGGGTTCTGGTCACTGCCTAATGAAGCAAAAAGGATGTCATCCAGAAAAGGACCGACAGAACAGCCCAAAATTAACAGAATAAGACAAATCCAGTCTTTATTTCCGAGAAAAGTGAAAAAAATCTTGGTCGAGTAGTCAATTGCATTTTAAAAATTAATAGATAAAAGAGAGAACAAATGCTATGGTGGGTGTTTTCCAAATTAAAGTTGGAACATTTGATAATGGAATACATACTTAAGTACTTCGCAACTATAAGAAGAATATTTTTCTTCAAGTTTAACAAATTATAAACATAATAAGATACATAAACATACTTATATACATATCTACATGCATACATATATATGATACGCTTTCTGTATTAGATCAGAGTGGAAAAGACATGAAGAACGAAATCTAACACAACATTCATGAAAGTTCTGCTACTTTTGGAGTGCAGAAAATATTACCTTCTTAACTCGAGTAAGAATTTCAGGACTTGAACCAACCAGGATACAGCCTCTTGCCTAATCAACAATAATATATTTTAATAGATTGTAATAAAGAAATCCAAGAATGAAAGTTTAGAGAAAGAGAAAACAAACTTGTAAATAAGTCATATATGGACTTGGATTGACAATCCTCAACGCTCTGTACACTTCAAATGGATCCGCAAATGTTCGACGCTCAAAACGCTGACTCAGCACAATCTGGAAGATATCTCCAGCTAAGATATGCTCCTTAGCTTGTGTTACTGCCTTCTGGTATTCTTCACTTGTCATGGAGGAATTGCTCAATGATGGACCGAAAAGGCTGGTGTATAAGTTTATAGAACCCGCAGCAAGTTTCGGACTGCAATTATCAATAAAGTAAGGGACCTCATAGCAATAATAAGTGAACCCAGAAAAGGAGATACTGAAAAACGAAGTGAATCACTTACGGCACTATATCATGCACTCTTGAGACTAGAGCTTCTAATCTGTTCATCCCGTCATCATAGGCCTCTTCAACAGAAGAGAACTGATCCAACCTGACCCAGTGTATCACATACGCTTTCTGAGACAAAAGTACATAACGACTAAACACTTAATAATCTCAACAATTGAACTTCAAGTAGCAAGAATAACTGGACATAGAAATAAGCTTCTTTAACTCGAATACACGATCATGAAGATAAAATCGATTATAAAAATCCAAATATGGTTCTCGTAAAATTTCTCGGAAAAAGGACTTGAATATTGGAAATATGATCCTAGCATAAAATCCGAAGTGCTCTTTGATCATGTAGAAACCAAAATACTTAAAAAAGAAACCCAAGGGAGCATGAGTGAACCTTTTCCACATGATCAAACACAATGACATCATCATAGAGGCCAAGATGAATGTCGGGAAGGTTTCTGTCATCGTGAGGAGCTTTCGAGAATGGAAGTTTCCTCTTTTCTACATAACGCACTGTATCATATGAAAAGTAACCAACCCAACCACCTGTTATGCGAGAAACAATACTGTTAATAAATTCCGTGTTTTTTAGAGATACGGAAAATAGGACAGAACAAAAAGGAAATCATCACCTTAATCAGGTAAAAGCAAAAAGTTACAAAATCAAACATTAGATAAAATAGCTTAAATTCTAGTAAGATACAATATAGGAAGTCCATTACAATCTGTTTTCCCCGGTCTGGAGCGAAGTGTTACCGCATTATAGCTAGTTTGTGCAAAATGAATTTTGCTAAATAGGGGTTTGTATCTATTTTTATATAATTAAACAATTAGTGCTTAACTTTTTCTAGGTATTACCGCAAAATGCATCGGGGAGTTCATCAATGCGCTGGGGTTTCCATTTCTCCATAATCCTGCGAGGAACAACCATAGGATCTTCCACAAACTCCTCTGTTCTTCGTCCCTCATGGTGATCGACTATAGTCACCATGTTCTCCTTTGCAACAATCTCCATTGTTGGCTGAGCTCCAATAACACTATACCGGCCCTAGCAAAATTTGATCAAACATTAACAGAAGCAACATGAAAGGCAAACGAGGAATAAATTAAAAATATTCAAGTATGGAGTTCAGTGAGTGAAGATAAGAAAGGAACAGTTGAGAAATTACTAGACAACCTTAACAGTTGACTTGAATATATTATATGGTGTAGACTACCGGCAAATTGTAGGATCAACCTTACGCTGAAGAATTTTAATAGGAAGATTATTCTTATTTTTAAGGCCTAGTATTAAATACTAGTCATTGCGCTATTATTTTTGGCTCGGGTTAGGTAATGGGGTTATATTTTAAACAACGCCTTGATTCAAGAAATGAGAAAATAAGTATTTCAATTTTAAAACAGCTAAAAAACCTACACTCCATGCAAGAAAAAAAAAACAATAACATCCAACGCATTCTTGAAACTTTGAACCAGAGAATCATGTCCACTTTCAGATTCTTGGACTTAATATATTACAAGTATTTCAACTCTGAATATGTCATTAAGTTTGTATTCTTTGGTAAGACGTGCATCAAATAGACCAATTATTTCATGGGTAACCAAACATGTACCTGATTTCAATTCTCCTGGCAAATTTTATATTACATCAATCAAGCCCTAACAACCGTGACTTTGGTCTAGCAACCAAGATTGATAAACTCAAATAACACACGTTAAAAATTACAATTAACAACATCACTATTAGCTATAACTTGGCATTCCCAAAATAATGCAACACGGCGTAGATTTTCTTATTAAGAAAAAAGATCAAATGGGATAAAAGAAATCTTACAACACTTGAGGCTTTCAGACCGGGATCAACAGACTCAAAAAGAAAACTCGGGGCATCTCTCTCATCTTCCTTCACCAAGCACCTATATGCAAGCACCGGAGTCAAGTGATCAGAAAATATCGGCCTGTACAGCGGGATCAAATTCCCATCCTTTGCAGCCTCCTTGAACTTCACAGAGTGGTCCACTGCACCCATTATTATCGACAACGTCAAACAAAGCAAAAAAAAAAATATCAATTGATACTCTGTTCAAATTTCCCATTCATTCACTACAGTAGAACCTCGATAAATTAATAACCTCGATTAAATAATAGTTTCTCTCGGTCCCGACTCGGTGAAAACGTGTTAAATTATTAACTCGATAATTTAATAATTCGCTAAATTAATAACTCGACTGTATTAATTTATAGAGGTTTAACTGTATATTCAAATAGCAAGAAAGAGGTATTTTTTTTCTTTTTTTGGTATTAACATTGATGGAACACTCTATTCCGTATCTAAGGGTACATTATAATTGAAATAATTAGCATATATGCAAACACAATCGATGTTCCTAAATTTCATCCAATACGTAAACCTCTGGAAAAGCATAATATACATCCTCCAAAAACAGATAAAAAAATTGATTGAATTATTAATAGGAAATAGGATTTGAATCAAACAATCAAAATCAATGTGAGAAAAACGGCAGTAATTGAATTGATGAGTATAGAAGAATTAAGACTAACCCAGGGATGGCGGCGAGATTGAACATTTGACGGTGCGAAGAGGCTTGAAGGTGGCGGAGGAGCGCGGCGAGAAGAGGGGATGATAAGAAGACAAAGCTAGGGTTTCCATAATCGAAGAAATCTGGGTGGTGGAATCGGCGAAGAGTGGAAGGAGGATGTAGTTTTGAAACAACCTAAGGTTTTTCTTTCAGTATTGGAGATGAAATAGCATCAGTCTGCGCAACTGTTTCGTCTATTCTCTAGTGGGGTTCAAAAGTGGATACCAAACAGTACCAATTTTAGTTTATATACAATTGGAATATATTTATTATCATTAAAAACAATTCCTTTTTTTTTTTTTTCTTTTTTTTCTTTCTTTTTATTAAAAACAATTCCAAAAGACAAATTCTCTCGGCTCAGGGCCCCATCCCCATCTCTTGGTCCAACAAATATTTGATGGAGGAATGTAAATCGTGTTGCGGCCGTCATGATTCGATATTAAAATTTTATACCAATTTACCATACCGAATCAGTTGAGCTATACTCACGCGGACATTTTTTAAAAGACCAATTCTTGTGCCAAAAGGCGAATTCCCTCGCCCTCATGGCCCTATCCCTTGGCCCGACAAGTCGGCTGCAGGATTCGATCTTAGAACCTTATTCCAATTTACCATCCCGGAACTAGTTGAGTTATATTCATGCGGATATTTTTTAAAAGAACAATTATTGTACCAAAAGGCAAAACATCTCGCCCTCAGGGCCCCATTCCTTGGCCCGACAAATATTTGATGGAGAAATGTAAATTATAGTAACTTAACAGCCCGTTAGGGTAGCGGACCCGAACTTGGCGCCCACAAAAAATCAACTCTCATTGGAGTTGAAATTCTCATATTGCGGCTGTCAGGATTCGATCATAGGACCTTGTAACAATTTACCACCCTGAAAACCAGTTGAGTTACACTCATGCGGGTTTAAAAGAACAATTCTTGGTTGAATGGGAATGGACTAAGAATTATTTACCAATTTTAGATTTCATTCAATAATTTTTTTTTTAATAAAAACTAGTATTTCACCGTGCTTTAAAAAATATAAATACATTAACTAAAATAATCAACTACAAATAATTAACTAATACACATAAACAATTAAGTGTCAACTAAGCGATTTGATAAAATGACTTAAGCAATTTGACAAATGTCATTCATTGAAGCTATAGATCATATTCTTATATTATATATAAATTTAAGAAACGTTCAATAACTGTATTAGAGGAAATATAGGTAGAATAAGGTATAAATCAAAATTAAATTAAATCAGAAAAACTAATTGAAAATTGTGGGGTGAAAATAAGAGGTACAATACACTACTTGATTGTTTATTTTGACTTTATATATTGTATATATATATAAACTAGTTCAAATAAAAAGATGTGAATATATACAAAATAAAAATTGCAATTTCGATAGAACACAAAGATCAAAAGATGAAAATTGACAATATAAATCGAAAAATAGAAACAAATAAATGAAAAACAAAAAAAAAATGAAAAATGAATAACAACTACAAACATTGAAAGAAAAACACAAAATAAAATGCAAAAAATAGAACAAAGATCAAAATATTCAACGAAATGACAAATTAACACGAAAAAAAAACGATGGAAAAAAAACTCACGAACAATAGTATTGATGAGACCAAAATGGCCTATATAGAAGAAGAATAAAGTAGATGAAAAGAAGTTCAAAGTCAGCCCCTGCCCAAGTGACCTACAAAAAAGGAGTGCCGGGTGGTTTCGGACTCGAGTGCACGAGCAATGGACCCTCGATGGTTCAAGTGTAAGCTAGTCGTGGATTCATAATTTTTTGTGGTTTAAACTCGTCCCTAAAGTTATAATTAAAATGAAGCTCGTTTTAATTTAATCATCCAACGAATCAAGATTGGTGTCTACCAACTACGCATCATGATTGCCTAGATACAAATGAAGTGCCTGCAAGAACCATGTGATATAGTTAACGTACAGTACGATCCCTTCGTATGTCCCGATTGAACTAGAGGCATTGGTTCATCGAGACCTCCTTTGTAGTTCAATAACTGCGCGATCGTTCTAAGTGTTGCAATCGATACGTGCATGACTTAGAGAATCGAATTCCCTAATCATCACTTAGTCAGCTCTGGCCAGAGACTTAAAGATTACAAACTATGAGAACACACAGGACATCCAAGATTATTCTAACGATCGAATCCCCGACTACAATGCACATACATCCCACTAGATTTCGGACTGCACGACACTGGCCCTTGGGGCGGTCCTCGGTGGACCTCAGGCACAAGTCACAATACAGCTGGTCCTCTAGTGAATTCACGGTGATGTCTAGGTCTTAAGCACTAATGGTGTACAACTATATCATCCAGATCTCTACTCGATTATCGAGAACTGCTTAGAGATTTTTAGGATGAGGGAGTTCAGTGGACTCGTCAACTTACGAGCACCCACTTATGTATGCCGATATCACAATACAGTTTATTGATGAGACGCAGTACACATACACTAAGTGTTAGTCTATTAATGGGAAAGACCGATATCATCATTGGTGGCGAAACCCTTAGACTAGGAACACGATCTAACAGTTATAATACTTAAGTAAATATTTCACGATCCTAATAAATCAATTATAAGTAATTGTAATAACTAAAAGGACTATATCTATGTTTGTATACAAGGGGCAAAGATATAGAATGCCAAGGTGTTTTATTATTAATACGAAAAAATATTATTTATTACAAAAATAAATCTTGCAGCCACAAGTTGGCTTGTTGGTCATGTACTCTAACAAATTAACGCTTTTTACAAACCTGGACAAGAAAACAACATATATTGCAACCGATTCTTAATTTGAGAAAACACTAATCTCGTTGATGGATACTACCCACTAGTGAAAATGTTTAAAATCATGCAATCTGAGAACATGCATTATTTGTTCTCCCCCTTCTTTCCCCACACTATTATTCTTCTTCGACATTGGGTCGCTTTTTTTTTTTTTTTTTAATTTGTTTCTTCTTCGGCGCCTTTATGTATTCTTTCTCTTTGTTATTTTTTTTGATTCGTTGTCCATATTGATTCAGACAAAAAGAAACTAAAAGATAGTTAGCAAGAAACTGCTTTGAAAATGAAAGAAACTTGTTCTAAAATGAATCGTAACGTGTAGTTGAAAAGGCGTGGAGCGTGTCTCCCAAACGGTGCGTAAAACAAGTATGGAAAGGGGTGTCAGACAACCCATGTAATTTAAAAATAAAGTGAAGGGTGTTTCCAACTTTGCATAAAGAGCTAAGGAGCTAGCTGCATGTTTATGTTTGTTTTAGAGACTGACTAGTGTGTGAAACGTGGACGGGGACTGATCCGCATTTTATGTTTGTGTTTGGGTATTTATCTGTACAAACCCCATAAGAAAAAGAAAAAAAAAAACACGTTTATTTTTATATTTTTTTCATTCGTGGTCAAATTCTCAAAATTCTAAGAGCATCTCCAATGCTAAACTCAATCTCTAATACTTAGAGTGCTATATAAGATATTTTGAGATATTTGTTTAAATATCATTTCCAATGCAAATCTTAAGAACAGTCTCCAAATGATGTGGCAATGAGGTGGCACTTGTGATTTACTTACGATGACACTCTGAAATTAAAGTGTCATCTTGAGGATCTCTAAAGTGTCAACTCATCTTTTATTAATTTTTCTTTTACTTCCTATGACTTTGAGTTTTGAGTGTTGTATTGGAGAAGACTTTACAGTAGAAAATCTCAGTCTTGGCAAATAGGAAGGAGAAATTTTAAAATTCATATTTGGTACTTAACACCTAGGATTTTAAGAGGATTTTAAGAGTTTTTTTTTTTTTTTTTTGGTTTAGCATTGAAGATGCTTTAATTTTAATTAATTCTTAATTTCATACAAGATTTCAAGAAATTCTAAAATTTCCAAAACTATACATATTTATTTTAAAAGCTATAAAAATAGAATCTGAATTTTATTTCATTAGATTGTTTTTAATTATTAAAAGGGTAATTGATAGAAATGTAAAGTAAGAAAATAATACAAAATAATTTAGAATAATTTATTTATTTTAAATAGATAACTTTTTGAATTATCTTTTAAAATTAAAAGGATAAAATGAATTATATGCTTTACATAAATTTTCAATTTCAACTCAATAAACCATCTGATGCGGCCAACAATAAGTTAACTCGAATCACCTCAAATTAAACCTGCAACGAATACTTGGGAATCGATACGGCTTAACGATGATCTTCTTCGATTTGATGGATTAGGTGTTTCCTGCGTAAGAAAAATATACGTTAGGGTGCCGGAGCTTGGTTCCGGCGAAAACCCTCCGATGCTTAAGTTAGTCCAGATTCCAAGAGAAGAATATCAGAGAAAATACGAGAAGAAAATATTCTAATGTCTTTCGAATAATAAAAAATTCCCTTTTCCCAATAAACGTAAAGCATTTATATACAGAATCTTACTATGGGCCTGGAATGTAACCTCGGGCTTTTAATTGATAATTGGGCCCAAATATTATAGTTATAATTTTTGGGCCTCATCATATTTTTGGCCCATGTACATCACCATCAAAATATAGTTATTAGTTATTCTTTTGTATTTGTGTATCTAGCTAACAAACGAAATAACAATTTAAAAGTGCAAACAAAAAAGAAATAAAAAAAAGTACATTAAAGAATGAAAAATCACTTCAAAAGTTAAAATATCATTAAAATTAGCTGTAGGATGCAAATTGTCATGATATATTTAATTTGAGGGAGGACTTTGCTAATTATAACATTTCAGGGTGCAAATTGCCAATCCCACATATTTGGGGTGCAAAATGCAATTCTCCCGAATTTTAAAAAATTGAAATAGTCAAACTCAAATAATATGAACCCATATAGCAACGGCGTTTATTTTGCAAACCCTAATCATTGTTTATTTAATTTGTTTCAATCTACATGACTGGTTCATCGGCACAAAATCTGCAGTTTTATTCAAGGTTAAGAAAAAAAAAAAAAAAAATCAAACATTTGAATAGGGTTTATTAATTAATTATTTCAGGTCCACCATGGACAGGATATCCGAGTTGCCGAAAGACATCTTACATCGAATACTGTATTTCCTCTCCCCAAAGCAGGTTGTTCGAACATCTGTACTGTCAAAATCATGGCGTTACGATTGGTGTACTCGCCCCAATCTTGATTTTTCAGACATGGACTTCATAGTTAAAATGCAAGAATCTGTATCCACTGTGAACAATATTTTACAACGATACTATGATCAAAGGTTGTGCATACAGAAGTTGCACCGCAGTTTATTACTAGACAATAATTTGGACCGATGGGTTTCGCTTCTCAAAACATGGACCCCACTACTCACACTTACGGGTCTCAAGAAATTTCGTCTTGTTTACTTTGGTGGAATGCCGGCTGAAGTCTTTGGAGCCGAATCGCTCGAAGATTTGCATTTGGAAGGATTCACGTTCGACGAAAAGGGTATCGAAAGGATGGTGGTCTTCAAGCGTCTACGGTCACTTTGTCTCCGACATGTCAAATTCGAGGACGATGTTTTGCAGAAGATAATCGCAAGCTGTCCTTTGATCGAAACCCTAAACGTCGAAGGATATTGTGATTGGGAATGGACAAGCACAATTAAATTAAATGATCTACGCAATCTCAAGAACTTAAAATCCAATATCTTTACCTTTGAAATCCATCCCCCGTCTCTTGAAACCATTGATATTAGATGCGGCGATATTCGGTTACACAGAGGAGCCGTTTTCTATAACCTCAGAGATTTATATCTGGCACGTGTCGGTTCGTCACTGGACCACTTGTCGTCGTGTAAATTCCCGAGGCTCGAGTGCTTGGACTTATACGATTGTGGTCGGCCGGAAGAAATCCAGCTATTTATTGATGCCCCAAACATAGTTTGTTTTAAATGCAACGAAAGTCGTGTCCCGTCCATTTCTTTTGCAACAACTTCTAGAGAGTGGAAGTCGGATATATCTCTGACACCGGACGAGTTCTCTTCTTCGTGGTTCCTCAAGATAAAAGAACTGCTCAAGTCGTTAAGCCGGTCTAAAATTTCTCTCACGATTGGTGGATTTGATTACATAGTACAAGAAAACATTAATACGGTACAAGACAATGATTGTGATAATCCTGTTGTGGTGGAATGCTTAAGATTGGATTGCCCTTATCCTCTATCTTCGTTTTCGTATCTTTTGAATGTTACGTTTGGTATTTGTCGTCCAAGAAACATCGGTAACTTCCACGAGCAAGCGGACGCAGAATTCGTCGCGTTTCAGTGGAAGATTCTAATGCAGAGAGAGAGTGAAAACCAAGATGAGTTCGCACATTTGTTGTTTCGAGATTTGGAGGACGTGAGCTTCGAGATGAAGGAGAGGAATCGAGAAGATCAATGGCGTCCTGCAAGTTTGTCGGAATTCATTCTAAACTGTCGACAAAGTGAAAGTCGTTTCGCATTGAAATGGAGAGAAACTTTGTGAGTCCTTTTGAGTCCCTAAAAGCTTCATAATTAATAAGTATTAGGAAATGATTTATTAGTGTGATATTTCTTGCATCTTCTAATTTATACATATACTTGTGTCTGCTTGTTATTTAATTACTTGGTTCTTGAGTTCTGCTTTTTCTATTTGTTTGTTTTTTTCAGTTTTGGATTTCATGAGGCTTATTTTCTTTATTTTGAGTGCTTGTTAATTTTACCATTTTAATTAAGGGTAAATTACGAGGATCCATTGAGGAAAAGCCTAATTCCAAAAACGTTCTCATTGTTTACGTAATTACGACCACCTCTGAGGTATTCGCCCTCTAACAATTTTTTTCTCTACGAAGTTTGCATTTACCAAATCATTAAGATTCCATGGAATATCCGTTTGAAATTTCTACCTTGTGCACATGTCCTAATAATATCCTTAGGGGTTCTTAGTGTAAGATTTTGTAAGAAGAATATATATTTTATTTAATTGGTTTTCATTTGACCATTATTTTGCGTAGCCGTTTTTATTGTTCTTTAAGGGTATTAAGTAAGTTTTGGGATTATTTGACAAAACCTTCTTATATGCATTTTACAATTTACCAAGAGTTCAATTTTCTTTTTTCCCTTTTTTATAATAAATCCAAAACATTTTAAATCCACCATTAATAATTTAATTTGACTATAATACCTTTAACCTATACTATTATGTATTTATTTTTTAGGGGCTTAAGATATAGGTCTCTGGTGACAAAAATTATTAGAACTAAATGACAAGTCTAACTATGCTTCACATCCTTAATAAATTTCATTCCAAAAATGCCCCCACATACAAAAAATGAAATCTGCAACAAGTAATATTTAAATTATATTTACCATTTTTTCATTCCGTAATATTTAAACAAGTAATATTTTCGCATCCAGCATTTTATTATTATTTGTTTTCGTAGAACAATTTCTTTTTTTTTTTGCATTTTCAATTTTTTTTCTTTTTTTTTTCTATATAATATTGAAAAATTATGATTTTTTATTTTTTTGCGGCCGTAGTCTTCTATAGAAACTCATAGGAAACCGTAGTAGTTCGTAGTTATGTATAGACACTCTCGTAGGAAACTATAGTAATCCGTAGTCACATATTCTTAAAACCCTAATTCCTCTTTTGTAGCACCAGACATCATAGACACCTATAAACAATCATAGACATCTATAGACATGAAATCGAAAAATCTTAATCCGCCCCACCAAATCGTAGATCTCCTCCATCAAACCTAGATTTGCGACGCCAACATCACCACGCCGCTAAAGATACCACAAACCCCACCCACGCTGTCATTGCCCCCCATCCCACCCCCAACGTCGAGCGCCACCGACACCATCCCCCAACCCCGAGCGCCGCCGCCCAACGACCCCATCCTCATGACCAACACCGGGTCACCACGAGCGCCTCCCCTAGAGCAGCCGCCGCCATCGCCATCCCTCACTACAAAAAAAGTGCTTTTAAGTAACGAAACAATTGTAACAACTAAAAACTTTGTCACAAGAAGTAATCTATTGTAACGAATTACAAATTTTGTCTCAAGTAAGTCCATTTTTTGTGACACTGCAAAATATTCGTTACAAAAAGGACAATTTCGTTACCAAAAACCTCTTTTTACGACAACAGAAAACGTTGGTTACAAAACAACTAGCGTTGTTACAAAAACTTTATTGTCTAGTGACAAAATAATCTATGCGTTACAAATAGTATAAGGTTGTCACCAAAAATTGCAATTCTTTGGCGACATATGTGTATGTTGTTACAATAAGTTAATGGAATTGCATTCCATATTCGCTAATTATTCAAATATACAAAGATATAAAAATACATGTTGGAATTGCGCTCACTATTGACTCGTTTATTTCTTTTCATGTTGGATTTGTTTTTATTTTAGTGATATTCTTTTTTACTTTTATGTATTTTATATATTTCTCAAAATTTTAGTGCTACTCGATCGAAATTAACATTTCTTAAACTTTCAACGTCATTAATGAAATAATTTTATAAATAATAATACTAATAGTCATAATATTTCTACTAATAAAGTAGACGTACTAACAAAAATAAGTTTAATCTTAGACTATAGAATTGTGATAAAAAATTAAGACTATTAAATTTGAAACCATTATGCATTGGTGAAAAACAGAGGCGGAAATAGAACGATTTTTTTGTCTATCGCCGATTTCGATCTGAAGTTTTCCGATTTTGAAATACTATTTTTTGTTCCCATTCCGAAAATTCCAATTTATGTTTTCCATTTTTTGTGATTTTTTTGGATTATAATTGGAATACAAATGATATTTCTAGTTAGGTCCCCTATTTCAATTTCCAAAAATAATTCAAACAATTCAATTTTTGGAAAAAAAAAAATCATTTCGATTTTTCTAACATATTTTAGAACGAATTATAATTAGTTTTTCGGATAGCGCTAACGCCGATGATCCGTCTGATTTTCACTCCTAATGATAAATATTAATCAAAATAAAAACATGTTTTTGGAATTTTTAAGTAGGTGATTATTTTACCCAAACTCTTAATTTCAGAAATTAACAAATCAATTGACGTAATTTTGTATAGAATTTTTCTCTAAAATTTTCTTAAAATTTTTGCTCATCAATTAATTGTTAATAAAACATAATTGCACCAGAAATATTTTCTATATATAAAATAAATATTACTATACTTATTTTTTAGATTAAATATTAATTAGAGGAAAATAGTCTAAGAATATGAAAAATAATCTTCCACTAGGCGGTAAATAGCAGCGCCCTTTTTTTTTCATTTCCCTCCC
Organism: Erythranthe guttata; assembly: GCF_000504015.1. The sequence continues at coordinate 790,775 of NW_012192835.1, forward strand.
CAAAATTTCGATTAATCTTCTCTTCCTCACATTCAGATGGGTTTTCTAGAATATGTAGAACTCCTTTCCAGAGCCAAAATTTCTCCTTCCAATAGACAATATATCCTGTAACATTGAGCTTTTCATCTTCATATATGTTTTCTATTATTTAGCTTATGATTTACAACTAAAAGGGGTTTCTCTTCCTCATCGGCAGATAGGTTCTGGAAATTATAGAACCCTTTTATCCTTCATACGATTTTAGGTAAAAATCGAGTTCCTTCTTCTTCAACTATGTGTCTTTTTTTTTTTGTTCCATCTCATGTTTCCCTCGTTTTGTAATTTTAGGTGGGTTGTCTTAAGGGGTTTCTTACTTCGACTCACTCTCCAGGTAATACTCTGTATTTTAAGTACAATTGATTTTTGTGTAAAAAGTGCTTATATTCGTCTTGTTGATAAGGATGTTTTTTTACTTCAGTTTTATAGAAGAAAGAAATAATAGATTTACAAATACTAATTGAACAACATAATTTAAGCTAAAATAGTGTATAAAACTGATTTGGAGAGGAATATTTATTCATTTATTTGATATGGAGAGATTCATATCTAGTTGGGTTTAACAGTGTTCTTTTAAATATTATCTTGTATTAATAATTTGAATTTATCTTCTCTTTTCAGTCAAATGCCGCCCAAGGACTTAATGCCGCGTCGTCTTATAAGTAGGAGGAATAAAGATGCTAATGATGGAGTATCTTCGGTTGCTCGACAAACTTCATCAATGTTAGAACATTCACTATCTCCACCTCTTTATGAGGATACACAAGAAAACGATAGTGAAAGCTCTTTATCAACTCCTGAAAATTCCACTGGTAAATATGCACACATTATATGTATTCTTGTAAATCATATTAATTTTTTTTTTGTGTAGTTATTATATATTTTTGTTATCATTATAAGAATAAATTTCAGCTTCAACAAAAAAAAGAGGTCGTGGAGCAAGTAAAGGCAAATCAATAGATAAAGCAATCGTTGACAATGTTAGTATTGGTTTTCTCATATATATTTTTTACTATTATTTTGATATATATACTTCATCATCTACTGGTATTGTTTACTATGTGGTTTGTTAGAGAGGACAACTACTGGAGATTGAGTTTCCTGAAGGTTTTAAGAAACCTCGCCAATTCGCTAATCATTTAGCAACTGCAATTGGAATTGTTATAAGGCACAGCCCTGATCTTGATTGTATAAGTCACTGGAATGAAATACCTGAAGACGAAAAACTACCGATTTATGCTGGATTAGATGTAAGTACGATGGTGATATTTTTCTCTTATCGCGTCTTAATTGCTAATTACTTAAATAAAGATTTTCTACTTATTTTTATTTCGATTAGACATGGTTTATTATCAAGGAATGGTGGACTAATCCGGTAGTCAAGATGTATATGGAAGAGATGTTTCAAAGAAGTTATACACATTGGAAGGGTCGATTGTCAGCATCACACAAAAGAATGGTTGAAGCAGGAGAGGATCCTAGGGCTCGAAGCCCATTTGACTGGATATCACTTAAAAAATGGCGTGTTCTATGCAATTACTATGAAAGTGATAAATTCAAGGTACTACACTTGATTTCAGATTTGATAGTCATTTTAATTATTGTAATTTTAAGGTCCTAACTTTTATTTTTTTGATATGCAAGAGCAGAAAAGATCTGCAACTAATGTTAGCAATAGAAAATGCCTACCATATACTCATACCTCAGGTTCAAAATCATTCCACACACGACTATTGCAAATGGTAATGTAATTATTGGATTTCATTAAATCATCTGTTAATGTATTTACTGTGATAATATTTTGTCATAATTATTGCATTTTTCTCTTTTAAAGGAAAATCAGAGCTATGTGGATAACTTCGCAAGAACTCATATGAAAAATGGTACTTTTGTGAATGACAAAGCTGCAAGAAAACATGTATGATCAATTATATAAAATAAAAATATTAATTTTTGAATATCTATATATTTAACATCAACTTCTGAACTTCACTTTCTGAATATTGATAGATCGAAATGGAAAATTTAAGGAACGAATCTATTGAAGACAGGGAAGGCCTTACTTCCGAGAGAGAAATTGTAAAGAAAGTACTCGGCCAACGATCTGGATATGAAAAGGGAACGGGATATGGATTTGTGCCTTCTAAATGTTCGAAAAGGTCAACATGTGAGTCTTCACAGCTTGAGGCACTTAAAGAGAAGTTGAGTGGTACTGAAGATGAACTAAGAAATGCTGTTTCTTGCATTAATTCTCAAAAAGAAATGATTCAGAGCCAGGAAGCAATAATCCAGAATTACGATGATCGGTGCAAAAAACAAGATGAAGAGATGTCAAGTCTAAAGGAAGGGCAAAATGAGTTAAAGAAAATGCTACTGCTTTTTATGCAACAAAATACCTCGAGCAACCCATAAAAAATGTGTAAGTTTTACAAGACTTCTACTTTATTTCGCACTATTTCAATACTTATATTTGATTGAGAATCTGATGGATAAAATACTCGTTAAAAGCAGTTATATTAATTATGAATGATATATGTGTAAGCATGGAGATAATGTAAATAAAGGTCTTTGTTTTATGGATTATAATTTTTTTTTAAGAATGATTCTATTTAAATAAAAATATTATTGAAAAAAATATAATAAGTATTGGTAAGGATATGTATTTGTCATCAGAAGTATTGGTAACGAAATTATATTAACATACATATATTTGATGGTTTTATAAAAATAACTATTGGTAACGAATAAGATTTTGGTAACAAACCTTAGCCCGTTTTAGTAAGGATACATTTGTCACTATAAATACTCTATGGTAACGACAATATCCTTTGTCACAAATACATTTGTAACGACAATCTATGTTCGTTACCTAAACTTTTAGCGTCGGGTAGGGGTGGCAATTTGGATCCGGTTCCGTGGATCCAATTAGATCCGGTTCGGTTCATAAGGATCCGGTTTAGATTAAGTTTAGTTGAAACAAATCGGATCCGATCCAGTTGATATCTTTTTAAAACTGGATCCATGTGGATCCACTTTAAATCCATTAAAAGTTTAACCACAAAATAAATTGGATCATATTGGATCCAATCAAAACTTAATCAAATATCAACACAATTTTCTCACAAAAAGAAGTCAAAATATTATTTTAATTAAAAGTTTAATCGATAAAAAAATTTCACCCCAAAAATTTCTCAACCCATCGCCATTCCCCACCTCCATCGCCGTTCCTCCGTATACCGCTCCTCGCCGACCGCCGCCGTCAACAACCTCCACTCCGCTCGCCGCCGTCAACGACCTGCACTCCGCTCACCGCCGTGAACAGCCTCCACTCCGCTCGCCGCCGTCAACAGCCTCCTCTCCGCTCGCCGCCGCCGCACGCCGCTCGCCGCCAAGACCTTCGCCGTCGCCTTCCCGCCGGAAAATAAGGCCTTCCGGTGGTTTGAGGCCGCGGAGACCGTCGGAAAATGTTAAGGAACTGAGGAGAAGCAAGTCGGAGCCAACTCCGGGGAATCATTCCGAGGTAATTTTTTATTTTATATTTGTTTAGCAATTATTATTTTTTTCTACTATTTATTTATTAATTTATTTATTTTATTAGAACTATTATGCTGCAGATCATATATTTCCAACTCAAGTGCTATTATTAATTCTGATGAAAAATTAGGGCTGTTAAATTAATGATCTTATTTTAATATTTTTTTGTTCAAATATCTTATTTTTAGGTGTCAAGATCATTCCAGGTGATTCTTGGTTTGGAGTTTATTGTAAAGTTATGGTCTTTAGTCTTTACACACTTTGATATAGATTGAAACAGTGTGTCTGTGTGTGTGGAAATTGTGTGTGCATGTGATTATGTGTGTGTGTGTGCGCGTAAAATAGTGTGTGTGTGTATATAAAACAGTGTGTGCATCAAATATAGTGTGTGTGTGTGTGTGTGTGTGTGTGTAACACAGTGTGTGTGTGTGTGTGTAGAAATTGTGTGTGTATGCGAGTGTGTGTTTGTGTGTGTGTGTAAAACAGAGTGTGTGTGTGTGTGTGTGTAAACAGTGTGTGTATGTGAGTGTGTGTATAAGCTGTGTGTGCATGTGAGTGTGTGTGTGTGTGTGTAAAACAGTGTGTGTATGTGAGTGTGTGTGTGTGTTAAACAATGTGTGTGTGTGTGTGTGTGTGTAAAACAGTGTGTCTGTGTGTGTAAAACAGAGTGTGTGTGTGTGTAAAATGGGGTGTGTGTGTTAAACAGTGTGTGTATATGAGTGTGTGCGTGTGTGTGATAGTGTGTAACTGTGTATGAAAAGTGTGCGTGAATACGTGTGAGTTTGAAAGTTTAGATATTAATTATTAAACCACATAAATTGAGATATTAAATCCTAAAAGTTGAGATATTAAACTACATAAATTGAGATATTAAATCCTAAAAGTTGAGATATTCAACCTCATAAATTGAATTAAAAATGAAATGGATCCATTTGGATCCAATCCGGATCGGTCTAAATTCGATCCACATTAAATCTATTCATATAGATTGATATTGGATCCGGATCCTTTTGAATCCGATCCACATGGATCCGGATCGGATCCGGTCCAAGTTGAGAAATTGCCACCCCTAGCGTCGGGCTTTAGAGGACAAACAAAGGTAACAAACAGAGTCGTTACCAAACGCTTTAGGGACGAAAATCGGACTTTTTGTGACGAATATTTGCCTCACGTAAAGTAGTTTTTGTTGTAGTGCCTCCCCACATGGCACATGCCACCGCCTCCAGCGCCATAGTCGATTCCATCGTCATAGCCACCACCTCCCCTCAAATTATGGGATGGAGTGGTGGCGAGACAGATAGCTTGAGATCTAGAGAAATAAATTGAGAGGGCGAGACAGAGAGAGCCAGAGAGAGAGCGAGGCAGAGAGAGCGCCAGAGAAAGAGAGAGAAGAAGAATAAAGAGGAAAAATAGATCTGAGAAAGAAACGTGAATATGTGGTTTATTATAAGATTTAGGGTGTAAGGACAAGATAGGAATTAAAAAAACTTAAGGTGGTGGGTCGTATATTATTTCAATATAAGGATTTAATTAAAAAGTTGAATATAAACTTGTCATTTAGTTCAAATTATGTTTCATTGAGGGACTCATAACATATTACCCCTATTTTTTTATGGGTTAATCTCCATGACAAAACACTTAATTAAAAAAGGGGCATTCAACTTTTTTGTGTTTCAAATATTTTCAGCTCATTTAAACTTATATGTAAATAAGAAAAACCTTTTTATATATACCAAAATTACCCCCAATTCCTTAAAACCCAATTCAACTCCAATTTCATGATTTACACCCCAATTTAGCCCAATTTCACCAATTAACCAATTTTGACCATAATTTCAATTTTGACCCCAATTTTGACCACCGGTCAGCCGCCAGAGACCGCATGTCTCCGGCGTTGGCTTTTTCTTTTATGAATTTTTTTACCGGCCGGTCAACCGCCGTTGACCGTCGGGTCTCCAGTGTTGATTTTTTTTTGTGTGTGTGATTTTTTTTTAATTTTCTGTTTTCTTAAAAAAAATATTTTAATTAATATTATTATCTTGGCTGCTAAATTACTGTCTCCAACAGTTATTTAACTGTCGGAGACAGTAATTTAACTGTTAATTAACCTTTTTTTTCTTAAAAAAATATTTTAATTAATATTACTGTCTTGGCTGCTAAATTATTGTCTCCAGCAGTTATTTAACTGTCGGAGACATTAACTTAACGTTAATTGACTTTTTTTTTAAATATTTTAATTAATATTACTGTTTTGGCAGCTAAATTATTGTCTCCAACAGTTGTTTAACTGTTGGAGACAGTAATATAACTGTCTGAGACAGTAATATTAGTGTCTTCGACTGTAATATTACTGTCTCATGCAATAATATTACCGTCTCATGCAATAATATTACTGTGTGGGACAGTAATATTAGTAATATTATTGTTCGGGAAAATAATATTGATAATATTACTGTCCCAAACAGTAATATTACTGTGTGAGACAGTATGTTAGTAGCCAAGAAAGTAATATTAATTAAAATATTTTTTTCTAAGAAAAAACAAAATTTTAAAAAAAATAAAAATAAATAAATAAATAAAGTCAACTCCGGAGACCGGTCGGAAAAAACATTCAAAAAAAGAAGTTTTCAAAAAAAAGAAAGAAAAAAGTCAAAGTCGGAATCTGGCCGGAAAAAAAAATTCAGAAAAAAATTATTTTCTGAAAAAAAATTCATAAAATTATAAAACGATGGTTAATGTGATATATTTGTTTAAATTCGGGGTCAATGTGTAATATTAAGGAAGTTAGAGTATAATGGATGGGATTAATAAAAATTATATTATGGAAGATATTTTAGACTAAAAACATGGGATGGGTTTATTTGAAAGACTATTTTTTTTTTTTGACCAATGTGTATTGGAATAATTAGCAATAACCCCCTCATCTAGGAAATTTAGTTAAGAAAACACCCCCTCCTAAAAATAATTAGAGAAAACCCCCTTAGGTATATTTCTAGTAAAATGAATCTTTAATAATCCCTAAACTACCCTTATTTAGTTTTAATAACTTAATTCATAACCCTACTCCTTTCTCTCGTCTTTTATTCTTCTCTCCATCCAAATCTCACCATATTCTCTGCACTCCGCTGCTCCGCCGCCTCCACCGATATGATGCGCACTTCCTCGTCGGCCTTCATGATATTCTTAATACATGGCTTAGGTGGATATTCTGTGATAATCCTTTCCTTCCTTCATGCTCTGTTGCTGGAGGAGATGGTGGTACGGCGGCTTAAGGGATATGCCGCCGCCTGAGGCGGAGTAGCCGCTCCTTGGGGCTGGTTGTTTTGTACCATCAATTTTTTTGCAGAAGCTATTTTGTTACAAATAAAAATTGGAAAAGACAAAAGATCGTGAATATTTATGGGGAGTGAAAAATGCCCAGGTATGAGTGCAATGTACAATTTAGGGAGGGTAAGGTACAACGCGGTGATGCAAGCATGGAATATAGTGTTTTAGAGAAGTTGATATAGTGTGGTGATGGTACAAATAATTTGGGTTTGATTCGAAAATTCCAGCCAATGATTATTGGCCAACGGAGGGCAGATTATGGATTTTTAGTATAATTTCACTGCAAATTTTTTGATGTGTGGTTTTGTTTTGGTGGTTTTTGCCTGAGCTGGTGGTGTAGAGAAATTCGCGCAGGTTGAAACCTTAATTGACTATGTACATACTCAATAGTCGATTAAGCTAATCGACTATGCTCTGAAAGTCGATTAAGGTTGATCGACTCCAATTTTTTATTTTTATTTTGGATTTTTTGTTTATTGATTCCAAGTGTATAAATCAATTATAATGTTTGTATATTTTTTGTTTTTTGTAAAATATAGTTGATTTTGCATTTTTTTGCAATTGTGATTTGTTATGTTTAGTAGCAGATTCTTAATCGACTATGCTTCATCATAGTCGATTAATATACCTGATGTAGAAAAAAAATTTTAAAAAAAATTAAAAAAAATTAAAAAATTTCCTTAATCGACTATGAATCATAGTCGATTAAGGCTAATCGACTATGCTCCATAGTCGATTAAGGAAACTGGTACAGAAAAGAAGGGAAAAAAAAAAGCGGAAAAAAAAAACGAAAAAAAAAATATTGTTGAGCGCGTGACCCAGCTGTGATGATGTGGCGGGTGGGGGCAAAGCTGGAAAATATGATGGCTCAAAATGGGTGTTGGTTTTTCTCAAATGGACTGAAATATTTTGGACTTCTCTCCATTAAAAAAAGTAATGAGGGGGTTTTCTCAAAGAGCCCCATGTGTATTTAAGTCCCTTGTCCATTTTTTCTATTTGGAATATTAAAAAAAAATTAAGGAAAAGATGGGTAATGTTATTAGGCGATATCCTTTAATTCATAAAATAAAACATTCAATACAATACATGCATGCCTATTGTTCCTCACGATTAAATGAGTCAATCAATTAGCAGATTGTTTAACGAAATTGAACTGACAACTCTTAAACGCCTAGCAATGAAAGACTACCTACCTTCAATTGTTACGAAGCTACACACAAAATGGCAGAAAAGATCTCACATGCAGAAAATGTCACATCAGTACTTACCTTCATCACTCGTTTCACTAGTAGAATCAGAATTTTAAGTTCGTGTCTAATGTATTAACAAAATCCTAAGGAAGGATGTTAATAGTTGTTCTTCACGGTTTTTTTTTATATATATATATTTCTATATATAAAATAATAGGAATTTGAGAAATATTAGAGGGCATGGCCTCCACTGACTAGGCTGGCTCCGCCACTGCTCATTTGTCTTGCGGTTTCCATGCTCATAGGCGCCCTTGATTGCAGACCAAATGGTAGTTGGTTATGTGAAATTCTCCGGATGATTCTTTCTCCAACTCAAAATATCTCCGGTTCCCATATACGCTAAAATGGAATTAGTAATACCGTAATTGCGACACTATCAAAAGTTGTCACTAAATATATATATATATATATTAAATGGTAACCTACATTTTTAGGTTTTCACTAATCAACAACGCATTTTATGGTCACTTAATTACTTTTTATTTTCACTAATAGAAGTGACAATCTTTTTTTATTGTCAGTTTGTCAATATATGACATTGATGATACTCCACTAGTTACAACCATAGTGACAACATTTTTTGCCTAATTATGTGAAAATTAGTGTTATCATTCAAAAGATTATTTCTTGTTATGTTTCCACTTGAAGAAATTTACAGGCAACTCAGAAAAACGTTAGATGAATAAATCATAAATAAACAAATATGAATAAAAAAGAAAGATTGAAAGATGATATAGAATAAAACACAGCTCAGTCTTCCAAACCGATTCACACCAGAGATTCACAGAGATCTCAAGGCTTACACATACACATACTAAGATTGCACCAACAAATAACAGATCTCTCACACTCTCACTCTCTCTCTAACCCTAACCCACTCAGATCAGAGGTAAGACCAAGAAAACGAGGCACTCAGCAACTCACCCACTCACCACAGAGCCAACTCACAGAAGAGATGGATCAGGTTTTTGAAATTAGGGCTTTTCTCTAGGTCTTACCTTCTGTCACTTCAATCCCCACATTACATAGGTGCTTCAGTCAAAGGTAACCGTTGAAGGGACCACCACTGGGACAAGCACGGCCAAGGACGGCGGCGTTTGGCCCATGGTTGCTGGAGAAAAAGGAGTAAAGAGCAGAAGGGGACAAAGGGGTAGAACAAAGGATATCTAGGGCACAAAACAGGAAAGAGAAAGTACAAGGGGAGAGGGAGAGTCAGAAAGAGTCAATGGCTAGGATGAGTTGGATGAACCCAACGGCTCAGGTTCATCCCTCCAGTGACTTCCCACAATTAGGCTTAAGTATCTGATGTGCCATTCTCTAGTAATGCATGTGTGTGTAAGTAACATAGAGATTTGGGCTACAAGCCCAAACACATTGGGCCACAACTGTAACATTTCTTATAGTGAGATTCTTCCGCGCACATTTCTTGAATTCCTTTTTTCCCATATTTCTTCCACCGCCAAGCTAAAGGACTCCGCATCGAGGTATTGTTGCAGAACAATCACCCATTGCCAAATCGAGAGAGACCAATTCATTGGCACTTTCAAACCCCCACAATCAGTTATCACACTTAAACACGATTCATGGGAATGCAGCTCCACCATGCGACATGTAGGAACGGCTGCAATTTTCCGTCTACATAATTCTTCGCTTGCGGGCGATATCTTAGATTTTAAATTTTCAAAACAGAAGAAGGAAATTTTTCGAAATCGATCTCGTAGATGCCACAATAGGTAAAATACACAATGTAGTATGTGTGTATGTGTGTGTGTGTGTGACAGTGTGTGAGTGTTATCTTATCCAATAAAGTTAATTGGATGTAATATTAAACAACTTGCAAAAATATATATGTTTATGTTGCGTTGAACTGGTGAAAAAGAGTTAAAGAGGACGACAAATTAAGATGTTTAGTGAGATAGAGAGTTTTCAATTCAAAGATGTATAACATCGATTTGTAGAAAATGCTATATTTTTCACAAATAAAAATCTGCACACATGTCAGCGTACAAATTAATGAATAGTAAAAATCTACCCAATATAAACTTCGTCGTCGCGTATAGCATAAAGTAATGAATTGAGCATTTAAAATTAAACGATGGTGATGGGATGCATAAAAATTAAATAACTAAAGAAAGAAACAAAGTTGGAAAGTTGAATTTTATCAAGAAGAAGATATGTATTGTGATTTGTGACACATCAAAATAAATAAATGAAAAAAAGAAAAAAAAAATTAAATTTCATGACAGCGAAATCATTTATTAAAAAAAAAATGGACAAATAAATATGAACAAGAAAAGTATAATTACAATTGAAGCATTATCTCTTCACTGCCCCCACCAATCAAATCTCTCCTCACCTCTCATTCTTCTCTTCCTCCACACCCCATATACCATTAACCAAAACTAAAAAAAAAAAAAAAAAAAAGTCCTATTTCTCCACTTAAGATATATATATATATAACATTATACATGTATATATCAAAATAAAAAAAAATAAAAAAAATATCTACTCACCATGGAGAAAAAATCTCTTCCTCTCCATTGGGATATTATTATCATAACCAATGATTTTTTATTTTTTTTTAATTATTAATATTATTATTTTTTTTCTAAGTCAAGGGTGTAAGAAGAAACTTTGTTGGGTAAGGGGGTGGGATTGTCTTTGGCCTTTGAGCTTTCAAGATTTTCCTTTTTCTACAGTGACCATCCCTACAATTCCCTACAATTCGATACTGGAATCGGTAGAATCGATAGGAAAACACGTCTCCTCACCACCCGTGCTCCATAGGAAATGTGCGTAGTTAGCAGCGTAATACGAATTGTTCCGTTCGGCGGAAATGGCTTCCAAATAAGTCTCTTCAGCTGCCCAAAGATCTTTTCTCACGAGCCACAAAAAGTTTGCGTATTTGTTCAAAGCTTCTCCGTCTTTCGGCTCCACTTTCGTCGCCCTCTTAAAATAGTCCTCCGCTCTGTTTTTTCAACCAAACAAACACACAACGTGTTAACAAAGTGAACGAACAACTATTATACGAAAACTTTCTCGATTGTTTTGCACATGTATAAAACATGACCCCATATCGTTTAATTTTTGACCGACTATCTAGATTAATCAAAGGGTCCTTTCGATCCAACAAAGACGTGACACTCGATTGATGCAACAACTCCCGTTTAGCTAATTATCGAACTTTTTTTTTCTTTTCAATCTAATGTGTGAGGACAAGCAAGTACAGCCATTTAGGGAATTGCCAAGGCTCGATGATATTTTTCGTTAGTGGGATATTAACATGTAGTCCCGGGATGTTTTCGGTTCACTGATATCATTGTCATGAAATATAGAGAGAGAAAATGCACCACACATTGAGCTTTCATAATTCCTATAGCAAAACACAATTTCCCCACAAAATATCACATTCCATTATACTCAACTAAAACAAGTTTTTTAAGGAACTACAGTTAAACCTGTGTATAAACTTGGAACTACGAAAAACTCTATTAATTTAGTGAAATATTAAATTATCAAATTAATAATTTAGAACGTTGTCAGTTGTCACTGAGTCGGGACCAGGAATTATTATTATTATTAATTTATAGAATATTAATCTATCGAGGTTCTACGGGTATGATAATATCTCAATTTACACAACTAAAAACTACGGAAATATTCCGATCGATCTAAAATGTCAAAACTAAACAAAAGTAAAATTATACCAAGGTAAAAAAAAGTAAAAATAAAAAATTACCTGTCGAAATCATGGAGCACGAGGTAGAGAAATTGAGCATAATTTGCTAGCAAAAGAGGGTTGTTGGGCTCTTGAGCCAACTCCGATTGGTAAAGAAGCTCTGTTCGAAAGTGGTCCGAATAATCGTCATCTTGAATAATAGCATTGACCGGCGACACGAATCTTTGCATCGTTTCATGATCCAACGCTTCGTCCCTCGATTCCGCCTCCATTTTCGAAGCCTCGTCCACCATCGAGTTCCACAAATCCGTCTCCTCGTCGACCGAAACTTGTCTAGAAACCAACTCTTCTCCACCACTAGTTTTCGAAGGATTCAAAATCGAGGACGATAGCGCCCCGTTCGGGTTCGTAGTACCGTCTCCGTCCGTGCCGCTAGCAACCGTCGGATATTTTCCTCCGCCACCGCTGTTTCCTCCCACCGAAATTTCATCCTCGTTCGAATTCGAATTCAAAGACAATTTCAGTGTCCTAACAATTGACGAGTCGAATTTATGATGATTCTTGGACGACGGGGTCTGATCTTCCACCATTATTGAAACTTCTTCGACCGAATACGTTTGTACCGGTGGCGCAACGGCGGCGAATGCTGAATTGCTCGATATCGAGTGGACGCTGTAGTTAGCGAGGAGTATCATTACGTAAACCATAAGAGTCGGAGTGTGGGAGAATATTTTCTGAAACAACCAGACGAACGAAGCCTGCATTTCTTTCTGAACGCTCGCGAGAATTCCTTGTAAATCTTCGTAGAAGAGAACCTCCCTCATCTGAAGAGTGAAGCTATGGAGTTCTTGGATTATGAACACCATCGACGAAAACGCCTTCTTCACCGAGCAGCAAGCCGATTCGCCGGCTTCCGCGAAACCCGACTGCCATTGCTTCTTTCTTTTTATGATCCTGAGCGATAACGGGATGTCGAAGCTGTTCGCCCTCCACTCGATATTCGACGGGGTTATTTCGTCTCGGTCGGGGAAATCGGGACACGGTTTTAAGGGATCGAATGCGTCGGGTTTTTCCATGAACATGTCATTGTCGCTGAGTTGAAATCTGAGGGCTAATTCTTGAATCTGTTTGGAGAATTCTTCGTCGGAGGAGAAGGAATTATCCAAGCTGGCGGAGATGGCTCTTCTGATTGTTCGGACACGTGTTGTTTTGCTGCTGCCGCCACCGCCGCAGGATTGGGACCTGTGTAGGAGTTTTGAGGAAAGGGCGGCGGACCTCTCCACGTACTGGCAGAACAGAGCTCCGTCGCCGCCGGCGGTGAGGAAGCCACGGCGGTTGGAGGAAACGGCGGAGGGAAGTGACTGAGAAGAAGATGGTGAGTGGGGGACGGAAGGTTGTGACCAATGTAAAGAAGCTGCGGCCACTTTCACACCCATTTTTCGAAAATGTAGAGAGAGAAAGAAGAGAGAGAGAGGGGGATCTGGGTATGGAAAAAGCTTCTTAGCCTTTTCTGCAAATATAATTAAGAGAAAGAGAGGCGAAAGTTAAGCGAGGAAAAACACATGGTAATTGCTAATAAATAAAATAAATGAAACAAAATTCACGGCCAAGCCAGTGGTTTTAATCATTACACTCCTTGCATTAAAACCGGATCAAGAAATAAGAAAAAAAAACCGAGTCCAAGATAAATTAATATTATTAAAGTGGGAGAAAGAACTAACCGGAAGGAAATCCCGGCCGGCGAGATCTCCGGCGCTCTTTAACTGAGAAAAGAACGCGTAAGTAACTAGTAGTGCGAGCACCGTAGCTTCACTTATCAAGAGATATGAGCAGGGGGTGATGTCTTTAAATAACATTTTAAAAAATAAAAAATAAAAAATGATAATTAAGAATAATTAATAATTAATAATAATAATAATAATAATAATAATAATAATAATAATAATAATAATAATAATAATAATAATAATAATAATAATAAGGGTAAATTACAAACACCCCCCTGATGTATGGTCAATTACAAAAACACCCCTCTTGTTTGAATAATTACAACCACCCCTCAACTCATCAAATTTAGTGGAATCTTCGAGATTATATGGAATATTATCACTTTTGTACCCGTTTTATCCCATTCAAACTCTAAATTATGAAGCAAGATGATCATAATATGTGATTTTTAGCTTGTATATATCAGTTTGTGGTGCATCGGAAACTGTATTTTTTACACAAAAAGAGTACAAACTAGATCACATTTCACGGAATCTAGATGACTATGTTGAATTTGGCACTATAGAGGTGGAGGTCTAAGAAAAAATCATAGTTGAGGGGGGTAGATGTAATTATCCAAACAAGAGGGGGAGTTTTGTAATTTGACCATACCTCGGGGGGTGTTTGTAATTTACCCTAATAATAATAATAAAAATAACGTTGGAAATAAATGATAGGAAAAAAATCTTGGGACAGTCCAAAAAAAATTAAAAAAATGGAGTGAAGGTACACACACAGAAGAATCAAAGCGTGTATCGTATAGCAATAACTGCTAATTCATTGGTGGGGCCGTACTTGTGATTTTTTTCTCGTTTAGGGTTCTAGATATTTCTTTTTACTACTACTTTGCTTTAAGTGGTGGTGGAGGATTATTATTAGCTCAATTACGGCGAGCCACTGAGGTAAGGTGAATTACGAAAAAATTCTTCATGGTTGAGTAATTACAATCACGTAGAATCTTGTAGATTTCGTTGTTTGTTCTCTAGTTTGTATTCACTTTGTGCAAAAATGCAGTTTTTGATGCACTATAATCTGATATTTACAAGCAAAGAGTCACATCTTATGATCATCTTGTTTCAAAATGTTGAGCTCGAATGGCGTAAAACGGTTACAAACTGAAGAATATTTCACGTGATCTAGTAGATTCTGCTTAATTAAATTTCACAAGAATGAATGTGTACAAAGATTCATTTAAATAGTTAAATGGTGATTATAATTATCCAAAGGTAAAAGATTTTTTTCGATTTTAAATCAAAGTAATTTACCTTTTGTTTACTACTACAACTTTCAGTGGTGGTGGACAACTAATGATTATATGGAGAAATTTTTCCTTCTTTTACAATTTTATTTTATTTTTTTTCTTAATTAAAGTATAATAATAAAATAAATGAATACAATATATGAGTAAAGTCGGTGTGTGAAGAAGGTCCGAGTCACATGGCAATTCGTGAGGTCCACGCGGCTGTGTTCACGGGACAGTCCAATATTTCAAGCAATCAGCATATGCCAAGTGTTAATGCTCCACCACCCTTAATTAATGCAACCCATGGTAAAAATAATTTTTTTTTTATTATTTTTTTTTTTTAATTTCATCACATTATAAATGAATTAGCGGTTGCTACGGTAATGAATTTTCAATTGGGGAAATCGATCGTCAGTGGTCGGTCCCTTTCTTTCTCATTTCTGGAAAATCATTTGAAAGGGATATGAAAACGGATTTATTAGATTAAGGGCTCGCTATAAGGTTCTATCGATTAAATAGTAATAAAAAGTTGTGGCTCGTAATATGTTCGGTTTAGCAAGATTCACATTTTTTTAAACCCGTTATTAAATCAAATGGTCGCTATTAAATGCTACAAATTTCATTAAATTAACAGCATTCCTCCCCCTGAGATTAATTTAATAATGGGTACTAAATAAGTAAAAAACTATTTTATCCTTCAAACTACTTGTTAAAGGTTTTATAGACAAACCATATATAATACCAGATTTAATACAATATTTAATCTTATATACCGAACATCATACTAACTAAATAATTAAGGTGGTGTTTGCAAATGATTATTTAAAAGCAGAAGTTAGTGATTGTGAGTTAAGTCAGTTTTAAGCGCTTATTTCTAAAAGTTGGGGGTGTTTGCAATTGTTCCGGAAAATGAACTTAAATAGAAAAAGCAGGGTTATGAGTGCTTTTAAAAAAATAGCTTAAAGCAGATTATTTTAAGAGAAGCAAAAGCAAAAGTTGATTTTGCAAACACATGAAAATAGATTATGAGCAAAAAAAAAACTCATAATCACTTTCAAAAAGCTTTTGCAAACACTAAGTATTCAGTAGGGAATTAATTTAGTCTCATCTAATCTAAACTTATCCGATATAGGTAATTACCATACGATCTCTAAGGCTTTTGCTTGTTACTATTAGGTTAGATTGACTAAATCGTAAGGAGTAGTAAGATGTTTGGTTGATAGGATTCAACATTATTCAAGTTCGCTACTAAAGTAGAAGTCAACAACTAAGTGTTATTACGACATGAAATTAGCAACATCCCCATTCACCCTGCGATTAATTTTTTAGGGAGTGACTAAAATGAAAAATTACAATTTTATCGTTAAAATAACTTATTTTTGTTAAATAAAATATTTTATTAACAATTCACATATAATAACATAATCTAACACATTTAACACAACACGTAATCTAAAAAAAGCAAATATATTATTAACTAATTAATTAGTTAATCAATGGGGAATTAATTCAATCTAATCTAATCCAATCTACTCCTATATATTATATATATAAGTAAACGAGGCCTAATTTGTTAAGAGGTTCTAGATATTCGAACTCATTCTTTTTTCTCCGGTACGCATATATTTAAACTAGGGCTGTGCGTTGGTTGGTTTGGTTAAAAACCGGGCATAAAACCAACCCAACCCATCCAACCAACTTTGGCAAATATTGGAAACCGTTATCGACCCAACTTACATGGGTTGGGTGATGGTTGAAAACCAATTTAATGGGTTGGTTGGTGGTTTGGTTGATGGTTCATCCATCTAAATATTTTTTTAATTTTTTTTAATATTTTATTACTTGTTACAACGCTATATCTTTTATAAATTAAATGCGACTAGTTCAATAATATTCAAATAAAAGATTCAAAAAACATTACGGGCATATATATTGCAATTAAACATAAATGGTTCAACAAATAATAATCGTCCAAATATTTAGACTGTATATCTTAAAATTAAAATAGTTAAAATTAGATAATTGGGTTAGATTTATTGCTTTTAGGATTTTAGTCAATATTAAACAATTTAATAAATGTGATATAAAATAGAAATTTGAAATTAAAACTATTAAATATTTTAATGAAAATTAATAAATAATAAATTAATGAATAAAGTTGGTTGGCCGATATTAACCGACTAACCAACTTTTTAGCATATTAGAAACCATTATCGACCCAACTATACATGGGTTGGTTGACATTATCGACCCAACTTAAATGGGTCGGTTGATGGTTGATTAACCATCACAAATTGTGGGTCGAAAATGGGTTGGTTGATGGTTAAAACCGATCCATGCACAGCCCTAATTTAAACTGATATTAACATGAACTAATGGAGCCAAAATTTCATGTACGCAAAAGCCAAATGAATTAAAAACAATTTTAAGGAGAGACTCTTAATGTCATTATACACATTGTTTTTAACACTATATAAAATAATAGAGATTCAAAAAATATCGGGGGCTATGGCTCCCCTTTACCATATGATGCCTTCTTAAGAATTTAGGAGTCTAGTCCGTATGGGTATAACTCAACTGGTTTCGCGGTGGTAAGTTAGTGCAAGGTTCTAGGATCGAGTACTGGTAGCCGCAGTATGAGAATTACAACTCCAATGGGAGTTGGTTCCTTGTGAGCACCAGATCCAGGTTCGCTTCTCCAACAGACCGTTGAATCATCATGATTTACATTACTCCATCAAAAACTTGTTGGCCCAAGGAATGCAGGGCCCGAGGGCGAAGAATTTCTCCTTTTTTTGGTGCAAGAATTTAGAAGCCTAAGGTGAGCTTTAAAAACTACTCCGAAATCGAGCTCCTATGTATTTTTTTTCCATGAAAAAACTCATTTTGTTATTTTAATTCATAATACCAAAAACAATTCATCTTTGAAATATATCTAACTAACATGTAACTGTTATAAATATACTAAAGAAAATCAAGTAAAACAAGAATATGAGATATCAAATGTAAGGATAATAGAACCTTTTCTTCTTATTCTTTCTTGTTTATTCAAGTGTGTTTTAGATGCATTACAATGGCATCTATTTATAGTTCTCAAGTAGCATATTGAATACATGAAGTATTAATGAAGCCACTTAAACTCTTACGTTTTTGACATCCACACTAAATGTATAATGAATGCATTCATAACACTCCCCCTTGGATGTCAATCTTAATGGAATATGCCTCGTTAAAAACTTTGCCAGTAAAACCCAATGGGAAAAATCTGGACAAAGGAAAAAGAGTACACATCCATGTGAAGCTTGCGATCGTGAGACACTGCCTCGTTAAAACCTTGCCAGGAAAAACCCAGTGGGATAAAAACTTGGACGAAGGAAAAAGAGTACAGTGTGTGAGAGTTAATGATCACGCTCCCCCTGATGTCGGCAAGAGATCTTTAAGTCGACGCATTCCAATACTATGGACCATCTTCTTTAACGTTGTAGTTGGCAGTGCTTTAGTGAATAAATCTGCCAAGTTGTTGCATGACTGTATCTGATGAACGTCAATATCACCATTCTTTTGTAGCTCGTGAGTGTAGAAAAACTTGGGTGATATATGTTTTGTTCTATCACCTTTAATGTAGCCGTTTCTGATTTGTGCAATACAAGCGGCATTATCCTCGTAAAGTATTGTGGGTGTATCTCGTATTGAAGTCAGCCCACAATTTTCTCGAATATGTTGGATCATTGATCTCAACCATATACACTCGCGACTGGTTTCATGCAATGCCAGAATTTCTGAGTGATTTGAAGAAGTAGCTGCCAATGTCTGTTTCACTGAACGCCATGAAATTGCAGCACCGCCACAAATAAAAACGTAACCACTCTGAGATCTGCCTTTGTGTGGATCAGAAAGGTAGCCGGCATCTGCATAACCCACTACTTGGGATTCTGAATTGTTTGAGTAAAACAAACCCATATCAGTTGTTCCACGAAGATAGCGTAATACATGTTTAATGCCATTCCAATGTCTTTTAGTAGGCGCAGAGCTATATCTTGCTAATAAGTTGACCGAGAAAGCAATATCAGGTCTAGTGTTATTTGCAAGATACATTAGTGCTCCAACGGCACTAAGATAAGGTACTTCTGGACCAAGTAATTCTTCATTCTCTTCTCGAGGGCGGAATTGATCTTTCTGTATATCCAACGATCGAACAACCATTGGACTACTCAAAGGATGAGATTTATCCATGTAAAATCGTTTTAGAATCTTTTCTGTATATGTTGATTGATGGATGAAGATTCCATTGGACAAATGCTCGATCTGCAGGCCGAGACAAAATTTTGTCCTTCCGAGATTTTTCATCTCAAATTCTTTCATCAAATAGTTTGCGGTCTTTGTGAGCTCTTCAGGAGTTCCCACAAGATTTAGATCATCCACGTAAACCGCAATAATAGCGAATCCACTATTGGATCTTTTGATGAAAACACAAGGACAAACTGGATTATTTATATACCCTTCTTTAACAAGGTATTCACTTAGACGGTTATACCACATTCTTCCAGATTGTTTCAAACCGTACAAGGATCGTTGCAACTTAATTGAGTATAAATCACGAGACCTTCCTCTAAATGCTTCAGGCATTTTAAATCCTTCAGGGATTTTCATATAAATATCACTATCTAATGATCCATAAAGATATGCAGTAACAACATCCATAAGGCGCATGTCAAGCCTCTCTGTGACTGCTAAACTGATCAAATATCTCAACGTGATTGCATCGATAACGGGAGAATATGTTTCATCATAATCAATCCCGGGTCTCTGTGAGAAACCTTGTGCAACTAGTCGTGCTTTATATCTCACGATTTCATTTTTCTCATTTCGTTTTCGTACGAATACCCATTTATATCCAACGGGTTTTACACCATCCGGTGTTTGGACTGCTGGTCCAAATACTTTACGATTTTCAAGGGAATTTAATTCAGCTTGAATAGCATTTTCCCATTTTGGCCAATCATTTCTATGTCGACATTCTTCGACAGATTTTGGTTCGGGGTCCTCATTTGCAATATCAATTGCAACCCCATAGGCAAAAATATTATCAATAACAACTTTATTTATATCCCAGTTTTTTCTGGTATTTATATAGTTTAAAGATATCTCTTCAGATATAAGTTTTTTCTCATGATCCTCTCCAGGGGCATCATGTACTTTAGACTGATCAGTCACATTTTTCATAGCGCTTTCTTGTTCAGAGATAATATTCTCTTCAGGAGAATTTACTTCTATTACCCTTTTCCTTCTAGGGTTCTTATCTTTCGCGCCAATAGGGCGCCCACGCTTCATGCGAGGTTTCATTATCTCTTCATGTTGTCCTTCAGGAACATCAACCCGTGCCGGGGTGTTTATAGCGGGTATATGAGATTTTGTTACCGTTTTCATATCGGTAAAAGCATCCGGCAATTGATTTGCAATATTTTGCAAATTGATTATCCTTTGTACTTCTTTCTCACATTGATTCGTGCGTGGGTCAAGATGAGACAAAGACGGTACATTCCATGTAATTTCACGCCGTTCAACCTGAACCGACGATCTCTCTCCCCCTAACGGCGGGAAAATTGTCTCATCAAAATGGCAATCAACAAATCTTGCCTTAAACAAATCACCCGTCAGGGGTTCAATGTATCTAATTATAGACGTGGAATCAAAACCAACATAAATTCCAATTCGTCTTTGGGGACCCATTTTTGTTCTCTGAGGTGGAGAAATTGGAACATAAACAGCACAACCAAATATTTTTAAGTGAGAAATGTCTGGCTGCTGGCCAGAAATAAGTTGAAACGGTGAATACTTCTGAAATGAACTTGGTCTAATCCTGACCAATGAAGCAGCATGTAATATTGCATGTCCCCAAATAGAAGTGGGTAAATTAGACCGTAAAAGCAAAGGTCTAGCAATCAGTTGCAATCTCTTAATAAATGACTCTGCAAGTCCATTTTGAGTATGTACATGGGCAACTGAATGTTCAATATCAATACCAATTGACATGCAATAATCATTAAATGCTTGAGATGAAAATTCACCGGCATTATCAAGACGAATACTCTTGATGGGATAATCGGGAAATTGAGCTCTTAATCTTATGATTTGAGCAAGAAGTCTAGCAAAAGCAACAGTACGTGTTGACAATAGACTTACATGTGACCATCTAGATGATGCATCCAATAGAACCATAAAATAGCGAAATGGTCCACAAGGTGGATCTATAGGTCCACAAATATCCCCTTGAATTCTTTGTAAAAATGTTGGGACCTCGCTATTAATTTTCATTGGAGATGGTCTTATAATTAATTTCCCTTGTGAGCATGCAATGCATACACATTCATGGGGCAAAAGAATCTTCTGGTTCTTTAAAGTATGCCCATATGAATTATTTATTATTCGACGCATCATGGTCGATCCTGGGTGACCAAGTCGATCGTGCCAAAGAGAAAAAAGTTTCGGATCATTGGACTTCTGGTCCATCACAATATTTGTTTCTATCGCGCTTATAGTCGCAAAATACAACCCTGATGAGAAAACTGGGAGTTTCTCTTTAACATGCTTCTGGCATGAAATATTGGTTGTAATACAAAGAAATTCCATATTCCCCTTATTCATAGTCTCGATATGAAATCCATTGAGACGTATGTCCTTGAAACTCAATAAGTTTCTTTTGGATTTATTAGAGTACAAAGCCTCTTTGACCAAAATATTCGTTCCACCAGGCAAAACAATATTAGCTCTTCCGGAGCCATCAATTAGTTTGGTTAGGGGTGGATTCGGTACGGTTGCCAAACATTTGGCTCAATACCGTGTACCTACCGTACATTGCGGTATTGAAAAATTTCATACCGTTACCGTACCAAAAAGTTCGGTATACCAATGTTCGGTATACCGTTATTTTCGGTACGGTACAATCGGTACGTGGTACTCTACCGTACTTGGTGATGCATCAAATATTAAAGAAAAAATGAGTTAAACACACACACACACACACACACACACACACACACACACACACACACACACACATATATATATATATATATATATATATATATATATATATATATATATATATATATATATATATACATACTCTTGTATGAGTTGTATCTTATTTTCTAAGAAGATCCGGTGTATAATCGGAATAATTAACATAATTTGCTTCATTGAAACAAGAACATATACCATAATAATGTAAATATTGTTTAATGGAACAACTAGGCATTTATTAGAAACTTGATTGTACTTAATAATTATTACATACAATAAATACTTTACCAATGCTATACATACATGTAGGTAAAAAAATAAAATATTCATACATCATATATAATAAAATTAGTTGGCTATAGCCTATAGGGAACATAAAAGACAATTTAGTAGAACATATATGTTCAATTACAAAATTCAACTTGGTAGAAAAAAAAAAACAAATATACTACCACTAACTTAAGGGAAAAATAATTGTTGCCATTTATAAGCTTCTAAGTAAACAAAATAAAATTACAAAAAATAATATCGAAAAAATATATTAATCGGATTAAATGTAAATTGCGGTATGGTACGGTATTACCGTGGTATTAGAAATACAATACCAATACCGTACCATATTGTAATGGTACGGTACTAATACCGTACCGTAGACAATGGTAACCGTTCTTTCGGTAATCTTTCGGTAAACCTTGGTTGGTATACCATGGTATATGGTAATCGGTATTTTTTTTCCAGCCCTAAGTTTGGTAGTACCAGAAATTGTACTAACACTTGCCTTTGCCAATTTCAAACTCGAGAAATATTTTTGATCTCGAAGAATTGTGTGTGTTGTTCCACTGTCAACCAAACAAATGTCTCCACCGTTCAGGTTGCTCACGGACTCATTATATTCCATTTTCTGGGAATAAAATAAGTAATATAAGAAGTTATAATAAAATTTATTTTTTTATATCAATCAAACAACCAACCACACATAAAGTTATTTCGAACTCATTTAGGGAATGGAAAGATAAACATTATTTAACTCAAATGCAACATAAATGTAATATTTGATCAATCCTGATTGATCTATTTGTTGCCATCATTGTTATCATCACCATGAAATTTGATTTCATCAATGTCTCCACTTGGCGCGGGAAAGAAATCAGCAACATCCAAATGGTTAAGGTCCATTGGATCAATATGGTCATTCTCGGTGTTGCTAAAATCAGTAAAATTGATTTCTTTCCCTTTTCCTTTTCCCTTGATGGATGCTTGATATAAATCCACAAGGTGCCTTGGAGTACGACATGCACGTGACCAGTGCCCTTTTACTCCACACCTGTGGCAACTCTCATTTTGATTATTAGGAGGGCCAAATTTTACAGCCTTGCCCTTGTCTTGTTTTTCACTATTTTTATTCCACTTCGGGTGGTATGGTGCAACTCTAGGACCATCTTGATGTCGACCATGACCACGGCGATACCCACGGCCACGGCCACGACCCCGACCACGATTATAGTTGTTTGCATTCACTTCAGAGAATGAAACATTTGCATTTACTTCTGGAAATGCTTGTGATCCTGTTGGGTGGGAGTTATGATTTTTCATCAAGAGCTCGTTGTTCTGTTCAGCAACGAGGAGGCAAGAAATCAATTGAGAGTATTTGGTAAAACCTCTTTCACGATATTGCTGCTGCAGGAGTATATTAGAGGCATGAAATGTGGTAAATGTCTTTTCTAACATGTCCTGTTCTGTGACATCGTCTCCGCATAATCTCAATCGAGAAACAATTTTAAACATGGCGGAATTATACTCATTTACCGATTTAAAATCTTGCAAACGCAAGTGCATCCATTCATATCGAGCTTTAGGAAGTATGACACTCTTCTGGTGATCATATCTTTCCTTTAAATTATTCCATAGAGTAGCAGGGTCCTTTACCCCAAGATACTCGGATTTTAAGCCCTCGTGGAGATGATGGCGGATAAAAATCATTGATTTCGCCTTATCTTGGTTCACTTTCCTCATTACCATCCTTAATGGTATTTCCGAGGTTCATGGCATTCAAATGGATCTCAGCATCAAGGATCCAAGTTAGATAATTTCTTCCGGAAATATCTAGAGCAGCGAACTCAAGCTTGGTGATGTTTGCCATAGCACTGTGTCATAAAATTAATAGTGCTTTAGATTATATGTATACTCAAAACTTCAGGTTTGAGTCTAATTTATTCAATATATTCAAGCTTCAGGCTTTGATATTCGATATAGACTTCGGGCCTATATTTTCTATAAAGAACTTCAGGTTCTTATGATAATTTGCATAACAATAAAACAAATAAATAATAATTAAAGAGATAGCATTTTAATTGACAATAATACTTATAAAATAAATAAATTAATATCTCTTATTGTATCAAAACGTTTGATATTATTATTATGCACAAAGTGGTGTAAATTATATACGCAGAAAATGCAATATATCATGTGTGTAAGACAAAACACAAGAAATGGATTCATACAGAATCGCAAATAACGGGTTTGAGAAAATTAAGGCATTCTCATGAATACAAAGTTAAATCTTAGGATAATAATTAACATGTATAATTTAATAACATGAAGAGACACTCTACTGTATAATATAAAACTATATGCATATAAATTAAATGTTGAATGGATATAAAATGTAAGCATAAATAAGCATATATACATAGGAATTCAATATATTTCATTTCTACATATATGCATTAGTTTATATATATTTTCAGGCAGTTATAACATGATGAGTTCACGCTAATATACATATATGTGCACCTTGACCTTTAACAAAATGGTTAGACCATAAATATTCCTGATGAATGAATGCACATCCGAATAATTGAATACTCAACCAACAAACCTTCATGACATACAGTGAGTGCATACAGACTTTCAATTTATGTCCTTACCGGATAGTGAGGTAGAGCAATTCGTGCTGATAACGTGTTATAAATATACTAAAGAAAATCAAGTAAAACAAGAATATGGGAAATCAAATGTAAGGATAATAGAACCTTTTCTTCTTATTCTTTCTTGTTTATTCAAGTGTGTTTTAGATGCATTACAATGGCATCTATTTATAGTTCTCAAGTAGCATATTGAATACATGAAGTATTAATGAAGCCACTTAAACTCTTACGTTTTTGACATCCACACTAAATGTATAATGAATGCATTCATAACAGTAACAAACAAAAGTATAATCTTGCCGATTCAAGGTATTTGGTTTACATTATTATAAACATGAGTGCATGCTAAATGTTTTTAGACATCTAATTAACATAAATACAAAAGTAGGCATAAAGCCATCTAACAAACATATAAATTATACCGAACATTATATTGTATAATTAATCTTTCAAATAATGTATTTATGACTACGCTGTATAACCAACAACATACTACACTTTTGATATACTTGATAAAATACTAGTTTTGTATTATAAACCGTAAAGTTAACACAAGAAAGAGTGAAATTTGAGAATTTGGGATTTAGGTATTTGAATTCTCAACAAAGAAAAGAAAAAAAAAAACACAAATAGAGAATTTTTAATTACTTATAATCGATGACACACATAAATACAATTACTAACCTCAAAAAATCTATAATTACTAATACATAGTGTTTAAATCTCGTATCGCTATTGTTGCCGTTTCGATTGCGTTGCCTAAGTACATCCATATCTCTCCTTCACTAAGTTGTTTGGTTCGCTAAATCTTCTAGATAGAATTATATTGCAGACATGATCAGTGGTTCCCGAATTTATGCACCATTAATTGGCGGATTAGAGAGCTAAACATAACTCAATAATATAGGGAAAACATGTACATCGAGAAATTTGAACATATATTCTTCCAATGTCCCATTTTCTCTAGAGTGAAATCACTTGCCCTTCGGCTACTTGTCTCCACTGTACCATTGGATGGTTATGTCCTGGGTTTCGGAGCAACTCGTTTGGGTGGATTACCGTCCATTGAGGCCTTACCTCCACCATGTCTCTTCCTCTGAGCAAATCGCTTGGAGATTGAGGCCTTTCAGCTACTAGTGTGCTACTCGACTTGAGTAATTCGGCTCCTTAAAATTGTTTTAGCAATGTCAACAATGAATAAGTCTATTAATTCATATTGTAGTTAATTAAAAAATTGCCAGAAGGTTCATGCAGCGAATATAAAACAATATCAACTTGAGTTTCCTCCCCGATCTTGGCTCCTACTATTGCTCAAGAGACTCATTATCTTAATCACATGATCTCTTATCGGCGTCCCTTTAGCCATATGCATATTCATGAGGTCCTTAATAACAATTTGTACGTCGTCAAGCATTACAATTCTGATCTCCAATCATTTCTTTGAAGTTCATCATACTATAATATGTCGTGGTGATCGACTCCTTTGTTTGAATCAAGTTGGACATTGAGCTCAATATGCAACATGTCATTTTATCGGTCTTTTCTTACAATTGTCATTGGCACAAGTTTTCCCCTTGGAGGAGTGCTCGTCGAGTTGCACGGGACATACTTCACGAACCACGTTCATTTACTCTTTAGCTATAATTAAGCACAAGGATTTGTATTTTGTAACTCTAAATAAAATTGAGGGTGTTGCTACCAAACTTCTATACTCTTTAAGAGCATAATTTTTAGGGATTTTTGTGCATAAGTCCCCAACCAAGTATGTTTATTATTCTAGGTTTAGGGGCTATATCTCTTTAACCAATAAGCTCACCCCTCTAATATTTATTATAAATAAAGGAAACATTCATGTATATGACAATATTACCCCCAATCCTTTATACCTCAATTCTTAATTGTAACCCCAATTTAATCAATTTTGTCCAAAAAATCCAATTTTGACTTTTTTTTTTTTCCAATTTTTTTTTGCCGCCGGATTCCAGCGTTAACTTTTCAATATTTATTTTTATTCCTTCTGGATTTTTTCGCCTGTTTCCGGCAGTCAACGCCGCTATCCGGCGTTGACTTTTTTTTAAGTTTTTTTTTTTTTTTTTTTTTTTCCGTCCACCGCTAAACGTTGACCGTAATTGTGTTGTCACTGACAGTAAATTAACGTAATTATACCTGTCAATGACAGTTAATTAACGTAATTGTACTGCCGTTGACAATACATTTATGTAATTGTTCTGTCGTTGACAGTAAATTAACGTAATATTATTATTTTTGATTTTTTGTTATTTTTTTATTTTGTTTGATTTGTTGACAAGTCAACGTAATTATATTATTGTCGTTGACAGTAAAATAACTGTAAACACAATAATATTACTGTCAACAACATCAATATTATTATTTGTTTGGGTTTTTTTTTATTTTGTTTGAGTTATTCACGGAGTAACGTAATAATATTATTGTAATATTACTGTAAACACAATAATATTATTATGGTTGACGGTAATATTACTGTTGCTATAATAATATTGCTGTCAACCACATCAATATTATTATTTTGTTTGGATTTTTTTGTTTGTTTGAGTTATTCACGGAGTAACGTAATAATATTATTGTCTATTATTGTAATATTACTATTTTTATAGTATTATTACAGTCACACACAATAATATTAATTATTTTGGCTTTTTATTATGTTTACATTTGTCGAACGGTCAATATAGTAATATTACTCTATTACACAATCAGAATGAGTTTGTTGTGTTAATATTAATGTGCTAGAGATTAATATAGCAATATTACTATGTTAAACTATAGTTTAGTTAATTTTATTGTGTTTAACAGTTAATATTATTTGGAGTTCATCATCCCCTTCTTTTATGGCGCGGCACCAATCCTCATTTGGAGAGAGCTGTAGGCTAAACTTGATTTCTTGCTTGTTTACCAAATTATTTTAGTAAATTCACCCGAATTATATTTAATTCCGATAGATAGTGGATAGGGGTATATATAGATGTATGGAGTCGAGTCAAATGCATGTTTTTTCAATTTTGTTTGAATCTTTCTTAAACTTTCAAAATTGTGTATGACTTGATTTAATAAACAACTGCAGAAGTGAAAACAAATCACCAAATATCGCCTACAATAGTATATATACCGAAAAGTAATTAAAAAATAAAAAACCAAAATGGTTACCATAATATTTTGGGTACAATACTAGTGCTGCCACTAATATTCAGTAACAGTAGTGGTATTAAATTTTTACGGGTACTATGTTAGAGGTCCCTAGCTGAAAACATAATTAGATGTGGAATACAACCTTAATATTTTTTTATGAATTAAATTCTTTTTAGAAAAATAAATATGAGTCACATCCTCAATTTTTCTTTTATCCCTAATTTACCCTTAATCTAAATCCATAAATTCTAACGTCACGTTTCACTCATATTTATTTTTCTTTTTCTTTTTTCCTGTCTCGCAATCTCGCTCTCTCTCTGTCTCTCGCAATCTTTCTTTGTCTATTTCTCTCTCTCTCTCTCTCTCTCTCTCTCTCTCTCTCTCTCTCTCTCAATCTTTATCTCTCTATTTTTTTTTCGATATCTCAATCTCTCTCTGTCTCTTTGTTCTCCACCACTTCAATCCACTATTGAGGGGCGATGGTTATGGCGGCAATAAGCGGATGGTTGTAGAGGTAAGGAGACGGCGGCTATGGTGGTGTAAGGTCAAATCTATGGTGGAAGGCGCGGCGACGTGTTGGGCATCGATGATGGCGTGACGGCGGCGCTCGGTGATGGTGGTGGTGGTGGATGGTGGTGGTGGAGGAGCGGATCTAGGGTTTGGTGGGGAAAATTTAAAAAAATTCGATTTGGATGTCTACAGATGTCTGTGAGTGTCTATGGGTGTCTGTGGTGTCTGGCGGCTAGGTTTTGTAGGAGGAGTTAGGGTTAGGGTTTCAAGATATCTATGGGTAACTACGGATTACTACGGTTTCCTATGGGTTTCTGTAGATGTCTACGATCGAAAAAATTAAAAAAAAAAAATCATAATTTTTAATTTATGTAGAAAAGAAAGGGGGAAAAAATAGATTCTTATATAATGAAAAAATACGAAAAAAACGTGTTCCACGTAAAAATAAAAAAAAATGCTAGATGCAAAATTTAAAAATGTTAAATAATACCATAGTTCATCATAGTATATTTACAATTTGGTGTAATTTCGAATTTATAATTTTTTTCGTCATTTCATTTTCTTCTTTAGTTTCTCCTAGTATATGTGG
>NW_012192835.1:822348-836563 GCF_000504015.1 Erythranthe guttata
CACGCCCAACATGGGCGTGCACTGCACTGTCGGGCGCCCAAGTTGAGGCTTTTGAATTTTTAGCCCATTTTTTTCGATCGAAAACACGGAATTTTTACCTCGCTGTGTTCGCTATCCCGATCTTCATCCGATGAACTCATTTATGTTCGTATATCACACCAATAAGAATGATTTGTGAAGAAATCGTCTTGAGAGCAATTTTTTTTAGAGAGAGAGAGAGAGAGTATCTTTGAACGGTAAATAGCCTTTTTCAAACGGTAAAAAGCAAATCCCTTATATATATATGTGATGACATTATCCCTTTCCCTTTCGCGCCTCGAACAAATTGTCAGTTGTCAGATGTTGTCAACTAGGATTCATATCAGCCGTTGATTTCCCGCCATGCTTGTCACCAACCAATCCCATGTTCTCAATAGAATGTTTGTTGATTATATTATTTCTTTTTTTATGCTTTGACATATTTAATTATTTTTCAGCGTGCAAGTGGCTTTAAATGTATTTTCATACTCGACAATCCCACGGGAGAATATTTTAAAATTGATAAAAAAAAAATTATATTTGATACATGACAGTAATAATTATAATTAGACATTTCAACAAATTGTAAAAAATAGGAGATAGTGGCCAATTAATTGGAGCTAGATCTAGGGGATATGATTCGTTCTTTGTTTAGTAGTGGATTAACATTTAATAAAAATGCTATAAATTTAGGTGGTGTTTGCAAATGATTATTTAAAAGCAGAAGTTAGTGATTGTGAGTTAAATCAATTTTAAGTGTTTATTTCTAAAAGTTTGGGGTGTTTGCAAATATTCCGAAAAATGAACTTAAATAGAAAAAACAGGGTTAGGGGTGTTTTAAAAAAAATAGCTTAAAACAAATTATTTTAAGAGAAGCAAAAGCAAAAGTTGATTTTACAAACACCTGAAGACATATTATGAGAAAAAAAAGAGCTCATAATCACTTTCAAAAAACGTTTGAAAACACCACCTTATTCATAAAAGTGTCCAAACAATAAACTCTTTGATAAAAAAGTTCAAACATGGTCCAGGGGTTTGTAAAAGATTAAACTAACCCCTCACATTTTAATATGTTCTAATTTCATCATTTAATTTAATCTAACTTCAATTTGACCCAAAATTTCAAAAATATTAACACTATAAAAGTCATTATTATTGTGTAATAGAGTACTATTAATATATTGACCGTTCAATAAAGGTAAACATAATAAATAACCAAAAAAATTAATAGTACCGTGGTTGACTGTAATATTACCGTCAACAACAGTAATATTATTGTGTTTACAGTAATATTACAATAATAGACAGTAATATTATTACGTTACTCCGTCAATAACTCAACCAAACAAAAAACTCAAAAAAATAATAATAATATTGATGTGGTTGACAGTAATATTGTTGTGTTTACAGTTATTTTACTGTCTACGATAGTTGACAGTAATATAATTACGTCGACTTGTCAACAAATCAAACAAAATTAAAAAAATAATAATAATAACCAAAAAAAATAATAATATTGTTGTTGACTCTAATTGTACTGTCAACGGAACGGCAGTACAATTACATAAATATATTATCAATGGCAGTACAATTACATAAATGTATTATCAACGGCATTACAATTATGTTAATGTACTGTCAGTGACAATATAATTACGTTAATTTACTGTTAGTGGCAATATAATTACTGTCGGCGGGCGTAAAAAAAAAGGGAAAAAAACTACAAAAAAAAAAAAAATCAACGCCGGAAACCGGTGGCAAAAAATTAATTTCTGGAAAAAAAAAGTTTTAAAAAGAAAAAAAGTCAAAATTGGATTTGTATAGTCGAAATTGAATAAATTGGGGTTACAATTAAGAATTGAGTGTAAAGGGTTTGGGGTAATTTTGTCATATACATTAATTTTTCCTTTATTTATAATAAATATTAAACGGATGAGCTTATTGGCGAAAGAGATATAGTCCATGAACCTAGAATAATAAAGATGGTTGGTCAGGGACTTATATACAAAAACCCCTAAATTAAGAGCCGAAAATTTGAAGATAAAATTATTACAAAAATGTCATTTTAGGGCTCATCAGATTATCTAGCATTTATTACTTTTATATATAAGATAATATACGTTGTAATTATTTTGAAAAATATAGTAACATATTTCATACAATATTTGAATGAATTATGAATTACAATATTCCAAACATATAAATATGTATTTGTTGATGTGTCTAATGCAGGGCAAAATATTTGCAAGATGTGCAATGCAAAGTCACTTCCAAATTTCAAAATGCGCACGCACACAGACACACACACACATATATATATATATATATATATATATATATATATATATATATAAATTCAAGTAAACAAAAGAAGATATGACGTCACTTTTGCCCATTCATTGTGAATTATTGTGATCATTGGTATTTTGAAGATTTTAAAAGTTTACATGGGGTATTTCATGTCAATGGTAAAATTTAAGGTGTAAATATTGTATTTAAGTCTAACGATTTGATTTTAATTTGATTAAAAAGCACTAAAATCACCACAAATAAATATCTATATTTTAATTTCATTGTTTCTCCGTGTACTATGTAAAACCTTGACCTAACGGTCATTAGCAAGAGAATTCGAACTTGGACCAGTTAACACAAATTCACTTGTTCCAACAGCTAGGTCATCCCTTACCGGTCAAAGTGCATGCACATAATTTGATTCTTAAAATTATAGTGTATACCAAACAACCGATGATGTTTTAGGTTAGATTTCGTGTTATTTTCTCTTAATCTTACAATACGTGATAATTCAATATAAGCCGAACTTGTTTTTCTTCATTCAAACCTATTTATTAAAAAAAAATATTCAATAATTGTGACCAATATTGCAACAGATGAATGTTGATGAATTACTACGTCATTAATTTGTTGAATTTGGATATATAAATGATATCTAAGTTATTAAAAATATCTAGTTTTGTATTTAAGTAGGAGGAAAGAAACTCACGGTGGAAAATGAAAATGAAAATGAAAAGGTGTATCCAAAATTGGTTATTATTTTTTGTCAAGGGGGTGAGGTGGGGCTACTGAATTGCTAAGTAGTGATTGTTATACCCAACTGCCCCAAATTCACATAAATCAAATCTAACTTTTTTTCATGCGATTTCTCGACATTATCCTCTTTTATTTCGAAAAAAAACATTAATATACAAAACAATATAATGATATTCACATTATAATATATATTATATATTGTTTTTAAAATTACATATAGAGCTTGTATACTCTGAAAAGATTCATTTTGTTTTGTATTCAATAATTGATTTAATTTTTTTTTTTAATATATGAGATTTTATTTAACTATTTTTTTCCCTTTTTATTTATGATTCTTTTTTCAATTGTTTTGTATTTTTCATTAACATTCTTGGGATTAAGATTGTTATATATTCTCTAAATAGTAAATACTGATAAAGTCTGGTTCATTATTATAATTCAGTATTCAAATTTATTTCTCGTAAAAAAATAATTCATAAAATATTTATACAACTTTAAAGGGGTGTTTTTGGTAATTATAAAAATCACAAGAGTGTTTTGCAACTTATTCAGAAAAAATAGAATAACTTATTCAAAAGTTAATAAAAGTCCTCTAAAAAAGTTTATTGTGTCATTTTCAGTAATAATTACATAAATAGTCGCAAATCTCGTGTGTGATTTGGTTAGTAACATAGTGTTCTTTTAACAATTTGGTAAAGCACAAGAGTGCCTAATGCAAAAACTTGTGTTTTAAATTTAAAATACATTTATTTATTTTGTATTTTTAATAAGAGGTTCTCTGAGAAATCTCTTCAAATTTTATACGAAAAGGCTAAATCCCATGCTCCAAGGCCCCCGTCCCTTGACCCGACAAGTATTTGATGAAGAAATGTAAATCATGGTAACTCAACGGCCCGTTAGGGTAGCGGAACCGGACTTGATTCCCACAATGAACCAACCATCATTGGAGTTGAAATTCCCACACTGCTGCTGTCAGGATTTGATCCTAGAACCTTGTACCAACTTACCACCCTGTTACACCTATGCGGGCAAATCTCTTCAAAATTTTCAATCATAGAGAGAGACTTAATCCATATTTTACTTTTTTAGATAAATCCATACTTCTTTCATCTTCTTCCTAATCGTAAAATAGTAAATTACCCTTATACTATCTTCTTCCCACTACTCTCATCCTCATTTTCATCCTCATTTTTGTTTTTTTTTTTTTTTTAAATAATTTCCGTTTTTTTTTCATTTGTAACTTTTTTTTGCTATCAGGTGTATCGACTATCGACTAAGGCATAGTCGATTAAAGAACTTACTACTAAAATTGTTGTTGAATAATGACACTGACTACTAAAAGTAACAATAACAACCATAATGCTGTGAATGAAATTCAACACGATTCCACAAAATACTCCAAACAATAACCAGCCGAAACAAATAACAAAAACAACTACAAAAAAAATGAAAATCAACTATTTTCTTACAAAACAACAAATATACTAAAATTGTAATTGACTTATACAAATTCAAGGATGGATTGACAATGCCAGAACAAAACGCACCACCACTATGCTCCCAATTCCAACTATATGTGGCAAAATAGGGAAACAATAAACGAAAATTCAAAATTAATAAAAACATGTAATCGATTAACCTTAATCGACTAGTGAACGTAGTAGATTAAGGATCCAACCTCCAAATTTCCCTCGCCCACGCCCTCTTCCGTTCAATATACCTAAAGAACCATAAATATGCTCCCCATCGTCATCATACCGTCGCCACACCACACCGTCACCATCGACGTCGTTCCCTTCGCCACGTCCCCTTCCAACATCGACCACCTCCCTTCCCACACCGCCGCCACCACCACCCGCA
Organism: Erythranthe guttata; assembly: GCF_000504015.1. Next base: position 827,275 of record NW_012192835.1, read on the forward strand.
ACTGCTGCCTGCTCATCCTTAAATGGAACGACGCAAAATACCAGTCTCGCTCCTCATCTCCGACGTCGTCTCCAGTGGCCCCCTTCGCGATGTCTCCAGGAAAAGAAGGAGCGTCATTCTAGCAACGCCGGCGACTCTCGTTCTTCATCTTCGGATCGAGAAAGAAGAAATCAGAGATTTGGGAGAGATTTAGGATGGGAAATAGAAAAGAGAGAAGAGAGACGTGAAAAGGAGAAAAGATAAATGAAAAATAAAAAATGTGATTAGGGTTCTTAAATGGTACATTAGATAATTTAAATTTGTGAGGAGGGTTGTTTTAAAGGGGAAGTAGTTTTCTTAAATTATTTATTTGAGGGGGTCCACCGTACATGACTTTTTCAATTGTGGGGGGTTGTCAGGGTTGTCTCTTATTAAGAGGGTGTGTGACTAAGTTTATAAGATGTTAAAAACAGCTTATAAGATATTTAAGAACTTATAAGCTCTTCAAAGTGTTTGGTAATTTTTTTAAAAAGATCTTCATTTTTACAAAAATAAGTTGTTCGAGAGCAAATAAAATCTTTTAAAATAAGTACATCTGCCCACATTTTTATTTAAGATCTTATAATAAATAAAAATAGTAAATAAACTCATTATCCAAACACTTGAAAAATTAATTCTGAAAATAAGCTATAACAGCTTATCAGCTCTTAAAAGATCTTATCAGATGTAAGACTTTATCAGTTGTTTAAAATAAGCTTACCCAAACGGTTCATAACTTTCCCCTTTTAAAATAAGGGTTTTCGTGAGAAAATCTATGACCATCAACCTTTATTAATCTATGTTCAAGTACTTTATATCACGCCAATAAGCTTATCTTTTTAACATGTATTGTAAATAAAGGCAAACTTAATATTTGTGACAAAATTACCCTTTAAATTCAATTTATAACTGTCTACCCCAATTCAACTCCAATTTCATTAATTATGACCACAAAAATTCAATTTCGACTTTTTTTTTAAATTATTTTTCCCATTGCTGGAAACCGACATTAATCGGCAGCGTTGATTTTTTTTCTTCTGTCTTATGTTTTTTACTGCCGACACAATAATAGTACTATCAACCACATCATTTTTTTTCTTTATTATTATGTTTGTTTGGTTAATGGTTAACATAATAATATATGGTTGACACTAATATGATCCGAAAATATTGAAGTGTTACCTCTTGTGATTGGAGAAGCTTTCACACGATAACTTCACCAACTTATTCACTTGTAAAAAAAAAAAAAAGATGTTTTCCGAATTGTTTCAAATGAGAGTACAAGTTATTAGGATCAATTCATTTATTTCAGTGCTCGGATTTAGACGGGCTCATAATTTTCATAGATCAACTAAGATTTGAAATGTCACTCTTCCTGGACTCTACCTATATCTTGGCCCATTAGTTGAATAAATCATAGGACTACTAAGAAGAGGAGAGAGAAAATTTTGAAGAGCAAGTTTTCAAATTAATTAATGGAAAGAAACTCCCATTGAATGGAAGAAGAAGACCAAAGCTTTTATTTTAGTTAATTTTGAATTTGGACAAAGTTCAATTGAATCCTTGAAACTTTCAATTTCACTTCATATGGTATTTTTTTGGGCGCGTATACGTAGTGGAAAACAATTTTCTTTTATATGAAAAACGAATTTAACATATAATCACATGCACATTATAGTAATTAATTGCGTACCTTATTGCTTCCAGCGCAAATAACAAACACACACACACACACACATATATATATATATAGACACACACACAAACACACACATACATATAATTAATTTGCCATCATCACGTAACATGCTTGCAGTAAATCACTGTGCGATTGTTCTAAGTGTTGTAATCGGTACGTGCATAACTTAGAGAGTCATTTTTCCTAATCATCACTTAGTCAGCTCTGGCCAGAGACTTAATGATTACAAACCATGAGAACACACAGGACATTCAAGACTATTCTATCAATCGAATCCCCGATGACAATGCACAAACCTTCCACTAGATTTCAGACTGCACGAACGCTGGCCCTTGGGGCGGTCCTCGGTGAAACTCAGGGACAAGTCACGATACAGCTGGGCCTCTAGTGAAGTCACGGTGATGTCTGGGTCTTAAGGATTAACGGTGTACAACTATATCATAGAGATCTCTACTCAATTATTGAGAACCACTTAGAGATTTCTAGAATGAGGGAGTTCAGTGAACTCGTCAACTTACAGCACCCACTTATGTATGCCGATATCACAATACCGTTTACTGATGAGATGCAATACACATACACTAAGTGCTAGTCTCTAATAGGAAATTTCGATATCCTCAATGGCGGAGTAACCCGTCGACTAGGAACATGATTTAACAGTTATGTTACTTAAGTAAATATTTCATGATCGTACTAGATCAAATATAAGTAATTATAACAACTGTAAGAACTATATATATGCTTATGCAAGGGACAAAAATATAAAATGCCAAAAGGTGTTTTATCTCTAATACGAAAAATGATTATTTATTACAAGAATAATTGAAAGACCACAGTCACAAGTTGGCTTGTTGGTCACCTAGTCTAACAATTTTTCGGAAGACAAAAAAACCCATGTACTTTGTCATGTGCTTCGTGCGCGCGGCGGAGTTTGGGAAGACTCACCGAAATATTCGCCCTAAGTGGTTAAGTAAGTCAAAATAACGAGTTTGTATGTGTTCGTGCAAAAAAAACTAAAAAATTGTCAGGGTGACAAACTGCAAAAAAAGTAAAGTATAGGTGGCACAATGTTATTAAGACTAGAATAAATAATGTCACATCAAATTTTAAGCTATGAAGATTTGCTTTTATATTTTATATAGATTGGCCATCAATTTTGGATGCCAAATAAAGAGGGAAGTAAATGTAATAGGTGAAAGTATGTGGAAAAGCCCAAGCCCATCTCAGAGGACCTGCGAAAAAAGAGTACTGATAGGAGTTTCTCGGCGTTAGCATTCTGATGATTACGTTAGTCGGAATACCGAAGAAAAATATGTATACGGAGAGCAAAAATATGTATTATTGTGATTGTATGAACCTATTTTTCTTGTATCTCAAGGTTGTTATTTATACCTGTCCTTTAGGTAAGATGGTAGGATCATCTTTTCACTTTTTCGGCCATGCCCTCACGTGGGAATAATGTGACCCCGCGGGTCTTTTGTTGTCCTCGACGAGCTTCTAGTTGGAGCGGCCAGCCGTCTTATTTGTGTGGAATGAGAGCTCAATCGTAGAGAGATAGAGCTCATGGAGAGAGAGAGAGACTTTGCTACTGGGCTCGTACCGTTCTCGAGTCCCACGTGAGTGGTTCCCCGGTCTTTGTCACTGCAGGCCTTTCTGTCTCTGCTGTCGTTTCAGCTGCAAAGTTAGTTCCATCTGTTAGCCGTCCATCCCACATAAAAAATGGTGATGGGACAAGTGACAACTTGGTGGGCTTTGAGGCTTTTAAATCATTTGGACTACTTGAGCTTTTATTTAATGGTGTTCTTAGGGCAATTGGGCCGGATCACCTCCTAGAATACAACAAAAAATTAACTACCATATTCACAAACCCATTTTTTCCATTTTCTAATATAAATTGCAATCAAATTTAAAATTGAAAAGGTGTTGCAAATCGAAGGTCTCATTTGGCATACCTTTGGCGCCTTATTAAACTAGAGAAATCCAAACTATTATTCATCCCCATGGATACCGCCTGAAGAGGCAAAATGATCATATGCAAGTTTCGCCTTATAACATTCAACAAATTTGCCAATTTCTATGTATATATATGTATATACATATATATATATTTAGAGATATATATAGATATATATATATATATGTATATATATATATATATATATATATATATATATATATTAATATTTATTATTGTTATGTGTAGTAATGTGCAGTATGTACCCGTCTATAGCTTGTAACATATGTCAAATCCGACAAATTCGTCTACAACTTTAACTAGGGAAGGCAACGGGTCAGTTCTGGACCGAGTTTGCCTAACCCCGAGACTCAACCCGTAAAAAAAGATAAAACCCAGACCCGCCCCAACCCGGTTCAGCTTAGACCCAGACCCGCCCAACCAATACCCAAATTAAACGGTTCTGACCCGCCAAACTCGCTAGACACGTTAACATAATTTTTTTTTGTTATTATTATTGAACTTTCTTAATATTTTGCTTCTATATTTTAATAAAATAATCTAAAAAATAAAATACAATATTTTATAATACTTCTACAAATGATATAAACTGAATAGTAAAATTATATAATTAATTATATTTAACTTCCACAATAAGTAAAGTTCAAAAGGCAAGACGGCTAGAGGTGATCGACATGGATATGTGTTACTTACAAGAAATGATTCAAACAAATGAAATGGTGAAAAATGGTGTAATTGAGAATAGACACGATCAAAATTGAAAGTTTGAAAAATGAAATCATAAATTAATTTTTATATATTGATTAATTATAAAATATAACATATTTATACGGGTCGGTTCTGGGTCGGGTCCAATAAGACCCGTAACCCGATCTAAAACTATCTGGTTCTAGAAACTTAAACCTATTACCCGACCCAGAACCATTTAACTTACCCACATACGACCCAAAAGGGTCGGTTCCGAGTCTAAGACCTGGCAAACCCGTACCCATTGCCATCCCTAGCTTCAACTAGATTTTTGGCACCTTGAAGAAGAAGATCAATGACTTCCATTAAGCTGCAATTGCAAAACCAAAAGAAGTAGTTATTTTATTTGGGGAGACAAGACTAATGACATTGAATGCAATATTATGTTATTCCAATTAAATTTAGTGCAAGTTAGCACAAAATGACAAAGCTTCAAAACACTATATATATATATATATATATATATATATATATATATATATATATATATATATAGGCCATAGTTGCGAATACTGTCAAATTTTAGATCAAACAACCCAGAACTCCTCGCTCCAAGCGCGTTATACCAAAACTCTAGCCACCGTTAACTACCCAAGGTGTAGAGCGCGCAGTGGAAAAAAAATCACAGAAATTTATATGACTATCAAAATTAAACAAAATTAACATCAAATGGTAAATCTCGACAAGAAGAATCTAACGGTGGGTAATTCAAATTCCGACAACAATAAAATTAGTAGGTAGAAGAAGAACTGTTGACGTCGTAATACACTTGCATTGTAAAACGACAACATGAACATATCTAGAGCTCCCATTTGTAAATTACAATTAAAAGAAAGAGCGACGAGAAGAATTAGCGGTAGTTAAACCATCATGTTGACCGTCGAAAAAAAAAGTTATTACTTCAAAAAACACTACTGTCTAGCCAAAAAATTATGAGGCTGAAATTCGAATATAAAAAAAGAATAAAATACAAGGAGACGATTGTGGTTGGCTAGAGTCTAAATCTGATTTTGTGATAGGTATAATAAATACTCTATACGGTCGAGACTCGAGAGGGTACGTCAAACATTAAAATAAAAGTTGCAAGATATCACCAATGGTGTAATCTTCTTTATAGTTAATCCGATATATTACTTAAATGGGGGGTCCATCAACTATCCCTAAATCGAATAGCTAAAAAATGGGTGGTGCCTAAAATGGGATAATTACACTTTCCGTCCCTATACTTTGTCATTTTCATGATTTTCGTCCCTAAACAAGATGAAGTTACAATTTTCGTCCCTAAACATGTCACTTTTATGCAGTTTCTGTCCCTCCGTCCATTTGTCCAGTTAGTATGGACGGAAAATCGCACGTGCGCCGCACGTGACACACAAAAGCACCTCCCCCTCCTCCTCATAACATTCAGATCGCGCATTACAGGTAAACGGAACATGCCATAATTCTCTCTTGAAATCCAAATGCCCCTTTTTCCAAAGCCCTAATTTGTTTCACTCAAACTTACATTAGATTGAACAAAAAAAAAAAAAAAAACACTGTAACCACAAACAACTATATCTTAACCACAAACAACTACATCTTAACCACTAATACTTACCACTGAAAATTCTAACCACTATTTTCATCATTACAATTAAAATTAAACAACCTAAGACAACCAAAAGAACTTTCAAGATCTTCATTCTATTGTTGTACTGGGCAATAAATTCTCCAAATTTTTTTTTTCTTTCATAGAACTTCTTCTCTTTTGTCATCATATCTTCTTGCTTTGCCATCATATCGGTTTTTTTGATTTTTCTTTTGTAGAACCACTGTTTTGACTTATCCTTCAGGCTCCATTCCCCAATATAAAACAACAAATTTTTAATTTTTTATTCCAAATCCGAATCCACGACCGCAAGTGTTGAACTTAGCTACCTACGTTGAAGAAACTTCAAAATTTGAATTGCCCACTTTCTAATTGTGCTTTCAATGATGAATTCATGAGGAATTGAGAGATTTCGAAAATTGGGTTTTGCAGAGAATTTGGATATTTATGAAATTATTCTAAAAATCTGAACGCTATGAGGGGAGGTGCTTTTGTATGTCACGTGCCGCGCACGTGCGGTTTTCTGTCCATACTAACTGGACAAATGGCTGAAGGGACATAAACATCATAAAATAGATATGTTTAGGGATGAAAATTGCAACTTCATCTTGTTTAAGAACAAAAATTGTACAAGAGGCAAAGTATAGGAACGATGAAAGATATGATAACAGTTGCTCGGGTTATACGAACACAAAAAATATATATAATAATAAATAATAAAAGAGAAAAAGAAAGCTAGAGACAGAAGTACTAGTGCTTATCTACAATGTGCCAATGGCTGAATGACAATAAATAATTGTAAAAGTGATGGGCCCACTTATCTTTGGATGATATATACAAGTATATGATATGTGGAACCCAAACAATTTTAATTCACTGAATGTGACACTCATGTGAATAAGTGGTACACAAATATCATCAAAATGAAATCATAGTTTAGTTGTGCGTTCTCTCTCTCTCTAAACATTTGTACTAATAATAAATTATATAAAAATTGATATATTAATTAAAGAAAGAAATCATGGAGAAAGTGAGGCCTAACCGGAGCGATGTACACATGGAGGGGGAGGAGGCGGCGAAAGTGGAGGCCGCCGCACGAGACTACTTCGACGGGGTGGCGCCGAAGCGGCACACTAAGCCTCTACGCAGCGAATATTCCTCTTCTTCTGCTGCCTACGTGGATGCTCACCCCGCAGCTGATGACCAGCTCACTCCTGAATACATCGAATTCCAACATCTCGAGAAGGAAGACTCTCAGGTAAATAAATTATTCAATTGGATTTTCAATTTTGGAATGTATGTATGTGTAATTTGGTTAACATATATAGAGATTACAAGATTACATTACACCACCGTACACTTTGTTTTATGTATAGTAGTTAAAATAGTAGGCAAATTACGGCCAATGTATCGATCACGTTTACTTTTACGGTGTTAAATTTTCCAATTGAATGAGGGAGTTTTTTCGTAAAACAATACATAATTAATGAGATTATTGTAATTTTTTTTTCTTCATAATTTAACCTTATCTTAGGGTTGGCCGTAATTTGCCCTAAAATAATCTAACTTACTTTTGGAGTTACAAATATTTTCCTCATATATTTATATGTATTTTGTAATTTTGGTTTTTGATAATCCAAAACATAGATAATTACAGTAAAACCTTGATAAATTAATGTTGGATAGATTAGTAATCTCGCTTAAATAATAATTTATTCCGATCCCAACTCAGATGAAAATATACTAAATTATTAGTTCGATAATTTAATATTTTGCTAAATCAATAGAGTTTTATTAGCTCCGACTGTATTACTTTATAGAGGTTTAACCGTACATTATATTATTTTTTGAAATGTAGAAACTTGTTTATAGTGGAAGCAAAGTTGCAGAAGAATTCACGGAAACACAATATTACAAGGATCTCAATGGGGTCGACAAGCAGCATCACACGGTACTAATATTGGACTAATTATTTTCTTGATACTTCAATTTGTCTTCAAATAATTTGTTTAGGGAGAAGAAGTTTTTGAAAGTGTTGGAATAATCGATAATCAAATAATGATTTGTTTAATGCTATATATACCTATTAAATAAACGAGATGCACGTGTATTGATAATTACTCATTTTACACACATAAACAACATGTATATGTGTGTAATTGCGTGTAGATCTGTGATATTCTCGCAACTAAACCTAGAGAGATATATAGACCAAAAATGCCAAAAGTTGAATTTAAAAGATCCGTCGATTTGTAATGATTTAGATTATAAAATCCTTAAGATTAACACATTGAGCAATTCAATTCTAACGATACGTTTTTTTATTGCAATATTGTTAGACCGGAACGGGGTTCATAAAAGTGGACGACGCAAAGGGGAAGAAGGGCTTCAGCCTAGAACCCGATTATGCTAGTGAAAGTCATGCCTCGTGTCGGGGAAACCCTGCAACTAACGACTGGGTTCCATCTGCTTCTGATGATGCGGTACACCCTTTTTTTTTAATACGTATTTTTACAAATACGTATTAAATAGGGTTTAATTTTCAATTTAAATTTTTCTTTTTCGTTTTTGTGCAGGTGGATTTAATGACTGACAAGCCAAATAGGAGTGGGTGATTTTGGTCATTCTTGATGATGATGATGATTGCAGTTTGGTGTTCATTTTATCCACATGTTTGGATATGTTTTGAGATTCTTGGTTTCAATTTGTGTTTTCTAAGTTGAATTGTCTTCTCATATCAAAACATAATTGAGTGTGGTACTAATCTAGTTGGGTACTATTAGGCCTTGGTTTCAAGTTTCAACCTAAACAGTTTTTTTAGTTTGAAAGGGTATTTATAAAAAAAAAAAATTACGGCCAACCCCTAAGGTAAGGTTGAATTACGAACCCTTTCTCCTTCCTCTTGTATGGGTAGCTAAAATCATCTCCCAATTACGTATTGTCTAATACATCCACCCTTACTAGGATACAATATCCTTAATAAAATCTGGAAGAGCATTTTAGAGCTAAGGACCCTAAGCAGATAGTTTAGCAATTTTGTAATTATCCAAACAAGAGAGGTTTTAATTTGTAATTTGATCATATGTCAGGGGTGATTGTAATTTACCTTTAAGAAAAATATAAAAGATGCAGAATTCCATTCCCTCAAAATATGGTAAATATGAAACTCTTCAAAAGTAGTAGCTAGCCGTTTAATGTCGTTGGTCCTTGTGTATGAATCGTCTTCACCACGAATTGCTGCTCCAATGATACTTGAATCACC
>NW_012192835.1:836663-882341 GCF_000504015.1 Erythranthe guttata
TTAGGGCACGAGTAAAATGTGATTTTTAGCTTGTATATATCAGTTTGTGGTGCATCGAAAACTGTATTTTTTACACAAAGAGTACAAACTAGAGCACATTTCACGGAATCTAGATGACTATGTTGAATTTGGCACCATAAAGGTAAGAAAAAATCATAGTTAAGGGGGGTTGATGTAATTATCCAAACAAGAGGGGGGTTTTTGTAATTTAACCATACCTCAGGGGGGTGTTTGTAATTTACCCTAATTAATATCAAAGTCGTCGCTCGGATTTTTGGGGGCATGGGAAAAACTATCCTGGATGTAAACACGGGGCGCCGTCTTCAACCGAGTACTTAGGCATATGTTTCGGAGCAAGGAGGTGAAGAAGGGCTTGATCACGATAGTCTCCTTGAAGTTTTAAGAGTGAAATAGGGTATTTTCGAAAAAAAAAAATCTTCAGGGCTAAAAGCGTCTTTTGCGTGCTCAAGGATATTATTGCCTTTTCTGTCGAGGGTTAGAATAGTAATATCACTATTTTGAATTTTTGTGATGAAAATCTCACAAGAAATAGATGAAAGGTTCCCTTTTTTTTTTTCCTTTTTCTTATTTTGTGCAAAGATTAAAGGGTCATTTTGATATGGAACATATAATTTGACGGTGAACTTTATCAGTTTTAAAATATCAGGGTGGAAACCACCAATCAGTTATACTTGTGGGGTGCAAAATGAAATTAACCCAAAATTTGTTCCCCAATCCGCTAATCAAATCTCAAATCAACATACTTCATGGAGTGGATCTCTCAATTAAATATATACCGAGGGGTTATTTGAGACGAAATAGATAATACAAGGGTTAAAATAAAAATTATACATTTGACATAATTGACGTCAGCATCTCCAGAAACTTCGTTGCACTCTTTATATAGTCTCGCTTATTCTGTTTCCACATTCCAGAGACATCCACGAACAGACGCCCAGAGAGAGAGAGAGAGAGAGAGAGAGAGAGAGTTAGAGAGAGAAGATACGAAGAACGGTCGAAACGCAGACGGCTGTTAAGGTGATTTTCGCTATCAGATTAAATTGAATCATTTTACCTTTTTTTTTTCTTTGAATTAATAAATTTCAAAAGGGACATTTGAATTTGTGGCCTGCTGTGTAGCGATATAGTCGGAATTCAACCGGATCCCGATCCGTTGATCCATTTGTGTTTTTTTTAGTGGATTTCTCGGATGATGTAAAATGATTGGATTAATTCTTTGTTTCGGAAATGAAGATATGTGATTGGTTCATCGCTTTCTTATACATTTCTGAAGTCTAATTTTCTTCGATCAGGACGAACTGCAGGAAATTCTCTTTTGTTTTAAAGTATGAAAACTGCCAACATACAGTTATGGTCTCTTCTGAAATTGTTAGCAATTGCAAGACTTTGTATATCTTTTTTTTTTTTTTTTTTTTTAACAATTTGCATTTACGGCCACCCGAATTACGAAAAAAACCTCTCTTGGATAATTACAACCATTCATCAACTATACTTTGTCTTACGAAAAAACTTTTCCTTTAGTAGGTAAATCTGGCACCGTGTAAGACAATATATGGTTGATTGGTGATTGTTATTATCAAAAAAATGAGGGGTTTGTTTTTCGTAATTTGAGCTTACTTCACGGGTGGCCGTATTTTGCGCCGTATTTTGCCCTTCTTTTTGTAGAGGTATTTTGATATGTGGTTCTTCAGTCATGCAGTATTTGTGAGTTGCTTATTCACTCCTCATTTGTTCTGATGTAATTGATTGCTTTTTTTTCTTTGAATGTTTGTGCAGATGTCGTACTCCAGAAGATCGAGGTGCGAACCAACTGCCTAACTAACGCAGTTGTTATAATTAAAGTATTTGTTAAATGTAGTTTCTATTTATGTGTTTGAACACATTTTTATAGGTACTATGATTCGCCTTCGCCTTACGGGCGCCACAGCAGGTCGGTATCCAGATCTCCGTCAAGGAGCAGATCAAGGTAACTTTCTAGAGCTTGGTTACCTCAGTTTTTTTATTTTGCCTCCTATTTTTGAAATTTCATATTTTGCATGGGATTATCTGATTTATCTTTATTGTTGAATAAATTATGCAGAAGCTGTGACTCGAGTGACGCCGAAAATCCCGGAAATAATTTGTACGTGACAGGACTTCCATCCCGGGTCACGAAGAGGGACATTGAGAAGCATTTTTCAACCGAAGGAAAGGTAATGTGTCTTACATATTAGCTCTGCGGTTTATTCGTGTATCCATTCTTGATTTTGTTACTATGAACTAAATTTTCTTGAAGTTTGGATAGTGCTCTGCCACTGTGATAAAATAATCTGTGTCGCGTTTTGATTGTAAATGTACGACTATTTTTTGTTTAGGTTGAGAATGTTCATCTGGTTATTGATCCAAGGACGAGGGAATCTCGCGGGTTTGGTTTTGTGACTATGTCGACTTTGGAAGAGGCTGATCGCTGTATCAAGTACTTGGATCGAACTGTCTTTGAAGGCAGGGTTATTACTGTCGAGAAGGTAAACTGTCTCTTTTGAGGCCATTGATGCATGCATTTTGTGGTCGTTCAATATTTAATTGTATCGTTTTTTATATATTAAGTTCGGTTCAAAAGTTTATGCTATCTATCTTCTTGCCTGAAGTTTCTTTGGCAACAGGGTAGCTGTGTGTAGCAGCTCTTCATCAAACTAATCAAATCAAATTCAAATCAAATACATGAAGCAAATAGCAGACTGTTATTACTGAGGGTTGTGTGCCCTGAATTTCTTCTTTTTCTCTTGTGTTTTGTGGTATTCAGTTTTTGTAGCGTTATCTTTCGACCCTGTTGTTTGAATAATGCCATTAATTACGAGTCTTGGAGGAAGTAACTCTGATGGGTTATCAAATACTCCGTTTTGCAGGCTAAACGAGGGAGGGGGCGAACACCTACTCCAGGAAGGTATCTTGGGCTGAAAACAGTTCGTGGTGAGATATGCATGCTCATAGTTAGTCATTTGTTGTTCTATCGTAACTGTTTATACTTGTAAAACAACTTTATGAAAAATTGTTGTCTTGCCTATTTAGGGGGTGGTCGTCGTTCTCCGAGCTACTCACCTTATTCAAGAAGTCGCTCTCCGAGCAGAGGCAGGAGCAGGAGTCGGAGCAGATCATACTCTCCTTACTATGGAGGTAGACGAAGATCATACTCACCGGCCTATTCAAGGCGTTGTCGTAGGTCGTCACATTCTCCAGATGAAAGATGTTATTCAAGGCGTCGCTCTCCATCGTATGATAGCAGGTCTCCTTTGAGGAGGAGGCGTGAGCGCTCGCACGACTACTCACCCAATGACCGTTACTACAGAAGAAGCTATAACAGGGATTACTCCCCCGATACAAGATATAGGTCTTTACGGGATTACTCTCCTGATGACCGTTACTATGGTAGAGGCAGAAGCCGATATAATGCTGACCGAAGTATTTCACCTAGGCATAGGGGGCGTCGTACAAGCTATTCGCCTGGTGGGAGTTACTACTCACGAAGCATGTCACCGAGGAGTTGCTACTCAGAAAGTGTGTCTCCATCTCCGAGGGGAAGATCAAGATCAAGGTCAAGGAGGAACAAGTATGATGGGAAGCGGAGCGTATCCCGTTGTCGTTCGAAGCGGTCTTATGAATCACGTGACAGCCGCTCTTCAAGAAGACACACTAGGAGTCCAAGTGCTACTTCTTCATCGTCTACTCGTGCGGTTACTCCTACCAAACCCTCCCCATAGGTTTCATTTCCATGTTTGTCGTAGTTATACTTGGATAATCAGTTCTGTGATTAGGTACGTGAACAAACGTTTAGCTCTACAATGAGATCTAACGATGGGCGTTGTTGTTAAGGTTCATAGTTTCGTTGCAGCTCAAGTTTGTTGAACAGTGAATGTACTATTCATGTATTGTTATGGCTGCTCCCTTATTCGTGACCTGCTTTATTTTTTACTGTTGTTTTTGCTTAATTGGATTTTTTTTTAAAAAAATTTATATATGCTATTGTGAACATTTTTTTTTTCTTTTTCAAAAATGCAAGAAGATTGTCCATTGGATGATGTCAGGCTGGCGTAACAGTAACTGAAAATGGAGAACCTGTGTAATTGAACAACAATGTGGTAAACACGACAATATGAAACAATGTGGTAAACACGACAATATGACATTTCTAATATATAAAAAAGACAACGTGACATTTCATTGTCATGCGAAAAAAAAGGAACACTTATTGGAGATTTTCGTTTTGAAGTAGTGAAAAAGCAAGAAATGAACATATTATTACATATCGTGGACGGAATATTCCCTTGTCCGAGACAAGGCGGCAAATACAACACAGGAAAGCATCTTACCCTGATTCTTTATTATGTATTATTGAAATAACTTTCTAAGCTGATGGCACCGCACACTCGTTTATCTTCCAGATCTCTTTTGCATACTGCCCAATTGTTCGATCACTGCTAAATTTTCCACTTCCGGCAGTGCTGAGTATCGACATCTTTGTCCATCTCTTTCTGTCCCTGCATCAATATATAAAAACAATCATAGCGTCAATATCAGTTCTGTTCCAATCTCTATTACTTATTATACAAAAATTGCCAAATCGATTAAACAAGAGACGATGAAATTTAAGCCCACATTATAGAAATATGACGGAGTGGGAAGATTGTGGTTTCTCTAGGCTACTTACTTGTATGCTTCATCGACTCTTTCTTGGGCATCCATGTAGCTTGGGAAGTCGTAACCAACGAGAAAGTAGTCACCACGTCCATAACCAGAATCTCCCTCAAGTGAATCGAGCAGTGGGTTATAGTCATAGCTTCCAAATGCTCCAGATCTTATAAACTGTTTCGCCTCTTCAAACCGAGGGTCTGGTTTGAACTACACAATCAGAACAGACGAGACGTTAAATTTAAAAGTCGATTTTTCCTTTTTAAAATAAAATCTAGCCAGAAAGGCAAAATGGATGTGGAGAATCACTCTTGGAATGAACGTATGAAAAGTTTACCATTCCGTTTTCTCTCTCTTTACGCAAGCGAGGAACTTGATCAGCTGTGGCACCAAAAAGAAAGAAATTTGACTCCCCAATTTCTTCTCTGATTTCAACGTTAGCACCATCTAATGTTCCGATAATGAGGCATCCATTCAGAGCAAATTTCATGTTACTTGTGCCACTTGCCTCCATCCCAGCTGTGCTGATATGCTGTGATAGTTCACTCCCTGGAATAAGCATCTCTGCCACCGACACATTGTAATTCGGGACGAAAACGATCTGCAAACATTCAAAATCATTAGGAAATTAAATAATAGACAAAAAAAGTTATTTATTAAGAAAGGCATGTTAATGAATAGAAATACCAAGACATATACCTTTAAAAAGTTATTGACTTCCGGGTCACTGTTAACAACATCACCAACATCATTTACGAGCTTAACTATTCTTATAGCATTTGTATATGTTGCAAATGCTTTTCCTCCAATCATGATGGTACGAGGTGTTGTCTTTTTACGATCTTCAGGGTTCATTTCCTGCATTGATACACATAATCCACTAAGTTACAACGCAATGACTATGTTTAAGATAGTACACTGTAGATTACGACTTGGAAGAAAAATGATAAAACTTAATTAAAGCACATGCTAACAAGAATGATAAATAGCACCCAACATCAACTGAATAGATATAGCACAGGGCTCAAGAACTTATTTATGACTCACCTTCAATTTCTTGTACCTATAGACAGCACCCAAAATGTTTAACAGCTGCCTCTTATATTCATGGATGCGCTTCACTTGAATATCAAAGAGAGAATTTGGGTCAATGCTCACACCAGTAACCTGCAGTACGTAATTTGCCAATCGCTTTTTGCTTGCCAGCTTAGCTGATTCCCACTCGCTTTGGAGTTCTGAATTGTCAGCAAACTTTTTGGAAAATAGAGTCAATATAAAACCAATCCAATAACAAAGATGATAACAACGAAAAAGTGGACAAAATTATTTTTGGAATGTTGTTCGTGCTACTTACTTGACGCAGATTTGTTAGTAGGTCAAGATTAGTCACCCATTTATCCGTTTTTAACCATTTGGTGATAATTTGACTAAGCTCGGGATTGCAGAATTTGAGCCATCGGCGAGGAGTTATACCATTGGTTTTGTTTTGGAATTTGGTAGGCCAAATAGAGACATAATCAGCAAATAACTCGTCCTTTAATATGTCACTGTGCAGCTGTGCAACACCGTTCACCTGCAAGAAGAGGATGAACAAAGATTCACATGCTAAACTTCATGACAAATGCTGCAACATAAATATCTTATTCAACACATGACTAAGCTCTTACCGTGTGTGCTGACACCACACACAAGTTGGCCATACGCACAACTGCTTTTTGTGGGTTGTTATCCAAAATACATAGACTGGAAAGTTTGCTCTCGAGGTCAGGTCTAGTTGACTTTATCAGCGCAATAAACTGTAAAGCAACAAGCTAATCAGTACACTAAAGTCGATTTGGTGAATAGGTAGAACAAAATTAGAGAATACGATAAATACCCTCTTGTCTATTTCTGTAATGATTTCCATATGACGTGGAAGGAGTTTCCACATGACAGCTTGTGACCATTTCTCCAGGGCTTCCGGAAGGACTGTATGATTTGTATAGGCTACTGTCCTGTTAGAATACACACATCGTCAGATCCAAAAACAGAGCTATACTAAAAGATGAATTTATAATAAAATAGTTATAAAACAATCACTTAGAGGTGATGTCCCAGGCTTCGTCCCATCCGAGGCCTTCATCATCCATTAGCACACGCATCAGCTCTGGAATTGCAAGAGTAGGATGTGTGTCATTTAGTTGCACTGCAACCTTAGAGGGAAATTCAGACCACTGGATTTCCTTTTCACCATTCCTCTCCTTAAATCGAGCAATTATATCCTGGAAACATTGTTACTTGTGTTAGAGAACAGCAGATTGAGTAAACTTTGGCTGACTGACCTATCATCATTACTGGAAGTAATAAATATTCAGTGTATTGCATTTAGTACCCCAAGTTTTATACTGAATTGATAAAAAACTCCTCATGTTGTAAATACTAGTAAAAAAACCCTATAATTCATTTTTTTAGCACGCAGCCCCCTAAATGGTCCTATTTTAGGTGTAGCTTGCTAATAAAATTGAATCATAGGAGGGGTTTTGCTAATAGTTATAACACGGTGAGTTTTTTGCTAAGTAGAGTGAACACAGAGGTGCTAAATGCAATAAACCCAATAAATATCTTAGAAAACACATTTGGAACACTATTTTCAAGGGAGTGGCTCTCCTTAAATTCTAAGGTGTGATATTCACTACCAATAAGATGAAATATACTTAAACAATTTATCCGTGTTGTTTATTTTTAGAATTAGGATTTTGCAAAAAGAGCTCCAATGTTTCACACACTAACCAAGTTGGGCCTTTTATTCATAGATATTGTTGTGAATCTGTGGCGAAAGTGAATCTTTTAGCACTTCCAACACTCTTTATATGCGTAGTGCAAAAGGAATCTAGCCATTAATATCAATCAATTTTGTTTCATGTGATCACAGCTAAAAACTGGATTCTTCCCTAATGTGAATGACTTGGTTGTCAAACCTTTTCAAATGTAATTTCCAACAAAAACTTAATACAACGAAAACAATATGATGAACAGAAATGCATAAAACAAACACCAAAAAGGGAATAAGATAGTAGCAGACCCGAAGTGATGCACTGCACAAGAAATACTGCTGCTTCAATCGTAAAAGTTTCCCATTTTCGGTGGCATCTCCAGGGTATAGAACAGCACAAATCTGCATACATATACACATGCCACATAATTTTCCAAAGAGAGTTAGAAAATATAATTTTATTAGCATAAAATTTCACATGCTCGAATATATTGCGACTGGAAACATAAACAACTCTTCACCTGCTGCGCGCTTGAATGAAGTAGAGCAGCAGATTCATATTCTCCTTCGTTAAACTGAAATAAGTTGAAGTCATTAGAACTAGCTTTGGCCTCCCATAGTCGAAGACTGTTGGTGTTCTTTGTTTTGTATCCCGGAATTGGTACATCATATGCAAGAGCTTGTATGACCTCTCCACCCACCCATTTTCGACTAAAGACATTTTAGAAAAAAAAAAAAAAAAGAAATGCATGAATAAATATTCCTGAAGAAACGGGTCAGTGTTAATTATATCCGTACACTAAGAAACTAACAATTTAAGAAATCAAGAGAATTTTTCTGTTGCACTTACGAGCCATTGGGATTGACCTCAACTTGACCGAAAAATCTTATAGGGAAGACAACATCGTGTCTGACGACTTCCCAGGGGCTGAACTTCTGCATTAGTTTACCAGGAAGCGAAGGCTTACAGTTTTTTCCAGAAATTAGGGAGCGAATTTAACTATGTTTTAAGTGACAGCTAACCTCCAACCAATCTTCTGCAATTTCCTCTTGGCCTGCTTTGGTGATTCGCTGCTTGAATAGACCATATCTGTACCTCAAACCATACCCCCACGCAGGTAAGTTCAATGTAGCCATTGAGTCAAGAAAACAAGAGGCAAGCCTCCCAAGACCACCATTTCCTAGTGCAGCATCTTTCTCCTACAATATTCAATTAAAACACCCTCACATGTCACAATCTATTGGGACGTAAATAGGAAAGAGAAAATTGTATTAAATGCTCACAACAGTAGCATTTAATATAATTTAACTTAAACAAATCTTCCCGGATGAAGTCGTCAAATTGAGTAACAAATGAAACGAAGGCAAACAGAGAGGACTATATTTAAGTACAAGTTAGTGTGGCGTGTAATATTACTGATGAATAACGTAAATACTGGCAGAACCAATTTTTAACATGTAAAGGAGTATATGAGATTACCTGCTCTACTATGTTCTCGAGGTCATGACCCAGTTGCTTTAAAGCATCAGCATATGCAACTTGAAGATCTAGGTTTCCAACTGCGTTGGTCAGAGCTCGGCCTTGGAGATATTCCATAGACAAATAGTATGTTTGCTTAGGATTAACTTGGTGATAGTGACTATACGTCTCATTCCATTGCTGCATAATAATCAGAGTAATTCTTAGAACATAATAATCTAGTTTAATTAATCAACCGAAAAATTGCTACACGAGAAACATCAGTTTTGAAACTGATACGGCTCTCAAAAACTAATAAACAGAGTTCTTACTGCTTCAAACAGATAACCAAAATGACAATTAGTCTAATCGCTCTAGCCAATTCTTAGGAAAAAAATATAAAAACCATTGCAACAATCAAAGCAATACCATACAAAGAAGTGATAGCTTATCACTCGACCAAGTAATTATTACATATTCTTATGAAACCAAAATTGAACAATCCCACTTTATTTCGCAATTTTTTTCATCAAGAAAATTACACATAAATCAGTTCAACAAACAACAATACAAATCTCTTTGTCCTCAAGTCAACAAAACACGAAATGACTACACAAAATACCTTGATCAGCTGATCATGAACGCTTTCTGCAGTAGCATAGTATGCTTGCTCTGGCTCGAACTTGAAGGGAGAAAAATGAGGGCTATACTGAGCATGGTAATTGATATTGGAAGCAATCTCGGTCGCCGCTTTAGCCAGTGGATGCGCAATCGGTGGAATTTTCTCCAAAATTTTAGCCTTAGCAGTTGCAGCACCGTTGGTCTTCACAGTAGCTTCTGCCATCGCTACGAATTTCTACGGGCGTCTTAAAATACACCACCTGCAAACGAGATGCAGAAAAAAATGATAAAATCAAAAATTAATAAATTTGACAGCAACTAGAATATTTCATCCATTAGAAGAAGATTCAGCAGAATCTCGAATCAAACTGTGTAAATCGTAAACAATGGTAAGAATATTCGGCTACAAAAAAACACATGCAACAACATGATGAAACTACAGTAGAAAACACACACAAAAAAAAAAAAAAACAAAAAATACGAAATTAAAGCAGAGAAACAATGAATTACCAGATTTACGGCCGATGTATGAACGAAAATGAGAGAATCTAAGAAATGCAGGGACAATTACTGCGAAACCAAAAGTAATTGCGCCATTTTAAGGAGCGGAATGGAGAGGAATATACCAGTGGGGAGATATTAGTCGAAGAAGAAATGGACAAAATCAGAAAAAGCGAAAAAGGTAATTTCTACGGCTGTTTTTCGATTGGTGGTAACGAGTGATTCAGAGAAGATGATCAGATGATGATGGTGATGGTGAATGAAAATAAATATCAGAGTGGAGAGTGTGTGTGGGGAAGGTGAAGAAGACGACGCTAATTTTTATGATATTTATGTGGAAGCACCCAATATTGAGTGATCTTTACATTTATGTCCCTATTCTATTTGTTTAATTAAATAAATAATCTTATTTAAAGTCCATATATCAACTTGGTCCAATTCTAATAATAGTCACTTTCCAGTTTTGCAATACCACCCATGTTTCTAATAAATATAACAAGTATTAAAAATTTCAATAAATGTTTTTTTAATTTTTGAAAGGGTAAATTACAACCACACCCCTGAGGTATTGGCAAATTACAAAAAGATCCCTTCTGTTTGGGTAATTACAACCACCCCTCAACTATAAATCTTCTTACACGTCTACTATTCGGTTTTAAATTTAGTGGAATCTTCTAGATTATATTGAATATTCTCAATTTTGGACCCGTATTATCCCATTCGAGCTCCGAATTTTGAAGCTAGATGATCATCATGAGATGTGTTTTTTGGCATGTATATATCAGATTGTGGTGCATCAGAAATTGTATTTTTGCACAAAATGAGAACAAATTAGAGAACATTCCACGGAATCTAGATGATTATGTTGAATTTGAATCCATGAGAGTGGAGATGTAAGAAAATTCATAATTGAGGGGATAGATATAGTTATCCAAACATGAGGGATTTTTTTGTAATTTGATCATATCTCAGGGGTGCTTGTAATTTACCTTTTTAGAATAAATAACATTGCAAAGAGTAAAATAACTTTGTCCATTTAATAATGTGAGAGAGAAAATTAACTATTAGAGTTGAATATACATGGAAAAACCATAGGAGAAAAAATGCATTTAATGCGGTATTGCATTCTAAATTGACAGATAATATGTAACAAAAATATTATTCTAAAGTGACAGTTATTGTGGAACAAATGAAATATTATGTGAACCAATTGTTTTAAGTGATTAAAAATAAAATATTTAGTTCTTATTCATATAAAGAATATCGACTTTCTCCGGTCCTTAAGCGAGATTGCCTAATTGATGGAACAAGAGAGTGTAATTTGAATTTCATTGTCAATAATTTCTAGATCGAAATTATTACACATAGTTTATACTTACTATAGTATTTTATATTTACATACTCGTGTAGTTTACAAACTATTATTATACACTATGGAGGTTTACCTAGTAATATATATAAACTATTGCAGGTTCCTTCTTTATAATAACTAAAAAAAAAAGAATATTTTGTATCATTATACTGGATAATCATTTAATAGACCTTTTAGTTCAACTTTGTTTTAGGAGATGTGGCCTTTATTCGAATATTCTACAATCAAAATTAAACCTTACTTGAACATATTTATTTTAATTAAATTTGGATTAAATAAGATATGATCAATTATTTATTAATTAACCAACTACTATTTAGATAGTAAGATTGTTCGTTTTTCTAGATTAGATTTTTTTATTAAATTTGTTCAATTATGCTATTATATGTAATTTGTGTATAAAAATATAGAAGACAATAGTGACAAGTGACAACAAACTTTTTTTTTTTTTTTGAGATCGACAACAAACTTAATAGTTGTAATTTTATAGGTAATTCACACCCACATCCCTAACTTATGCTCATTTGACAACCACACCTCAAATATTTAAGACTTTAGCATCCACACCCTCTCCATCTATTTTTTTTTTCATTTTTTTTTAATGTAGAAAATAAATATATGACCTTATTCTCAATATCAAAAGTAGAACAAATAGTTTTTTTTTACTATGTTCACGGGTCAAAATTGAAATGTCAAATCAAAATTAGCATTTTCATATAAAAAATAATTATTTTAAAAGTAAATCTGAATGAGAAAAAAATTTAAATAAATAATATGTTAAATTAGAATGGAAAATAAATTTATATATATTAAAAATTGAGTGCTGCTATTTCTGCCTCGAAAGTATCTCAATTCACCATCAAAGATTATAAAATGTCAAAAATACACCTAAATTTTATAATCCACCACCCTTCTTATATTCACTTAATCCTCATGTGTTCTAAGTTATATTTATTTTATTTTAATTTTTAAAAAATATAATTTTTTTTAATTTTTTTTAATTTTTTTATTTTTTTGCAATGAAATATTTGTTAAAAGATATTTAAACTTCCATATCAGATGACCTACAAATTATGTAAATTTGTTTTTAGGACACGAAATTATATTAAGCCAAACTGGCCAATTTTGGAGAAAGTTCAGGACCTTCCGTACAAGCAATCTTAATTTATTTCTCAAAAAACGTGAATTCCTGCTCTTTTTTACCTTAAAAAATGTTTTTCTGTAACAAAGGTATTATTCACTCCAACTAGAGAGGGTGAGATTTCCAGTAAAAATGGTGGGCTTTTATTTATGGGCTTATTTTATATAGCCCCCTAGGTATCAAATAGACTAGGGATAAACCATCAAATTCCGACCACTGGAGAGAGAGTTATGACTCTGGGAAACAACTTCGCCGGTTGGAGATCTTGTGGGGCGGGATTTGAATATCAGAGTTGATAAAGGAAGAGAGAGACGACTGTGAGTGGCTAGGGTTTAAAACTAATTTTAAAAGGGCATTTTAGGTACATTAGGGTGGGCTAGGGGGTTCTGTCAAATTAATTTCAAAATGGAGGAAGTATGTATAGGACCGGCAATTGAGCCGGGCCTAACCGAAGCCCGATGGCTCGGCCCGATTATATTTGAGCCGAACCTACTTTTTAGTGAGTCGGGCCGAGTTTGAGCCATTTTACTAAACCCGATTTATTTATGAGTTGAGTTTGAGCCTACTATGGCTCAACCCGAATAAGGCCCGACCGATTAGGATAATAATTAAATATATAATATATTTATTATTTTAATACTATGACTCAATATACAAGTTATGACCGTATAAGATTATTTGATTTTGCGAAGAAAAAAGTCAAAATAAAAGGAATTAAGTAGTGACGATGCAATAAGTTAAATATGAATCAAATGCAACATATCACCGAGATTTTAGAATATAAAATGTTTCCAATAATAAGAGTTACTAATCTTTTTTTACTTCTTTCGGTTTTATTTTCAAGTTTTTCCAATAACTTTCAATGATCGTTTAGGGTTTTTTTTTTATTAGCTTCAATGGAGGTAAATCTTGTTCATCACTTATTTTTATAAAAAAAAATTTACTCATTACAATGATATAGTAATGGGGCCCGATATAAACCCAAAACGCGAAAAAATACATGAGCTGAGCTTGACTCCATTCTAATGAGGCCCGATGACATGTGAGCTTGAGCCTATAGTAATAAGGCCCGATGGTATGTGAGCTTCAGCCGACCCAAGCTCGCCTCACATGGCCCGATTGCCAGCCCTAAGTATGCACAAGGATGTAATTAACTTGGTGGTTAGTTATATATAATTTCTATAATAATTCCTTTTTTTTTTATAAATATTTAATTAGTTTAATGGTAGATGGTTTATAAATTTATAAAAAATATAGGTGAAAGAAGAAAAAAAAAAAGGTGAAATTGGAAATATATTTAATTTGGTGAATAAATATGATATTTCGAGGGTGTAAATAATGCGTCTCTTAAATTTGGATTCATAATTCATAAATCAAATAAGCCAAATTTCCATGTGAGTGTGTGAGAAATGGGAAATTAGTAACATTTTATTTTGTAATGGGAATTGTAAATGTTGAAGGCATGACACGTGTGGGTGATGATTATGACCCAAAGTTTGTCTCGTTATGCATTTTTGGTGGTGGAGTAAAAATTGGCGCTACGATCACGTGACATTTCACGTGACATTTTGTATTCACGACTCTTGTGTGTTTCTTTGCCTTTTTTTAATTTGACTTTTTATTTTTCTTTCAAAACATTGGTCGATTATAATGTAGTCCATTACAATGTAGTCGACCGAAAAAAAAAATGATATTTTCACAATGTTTGTATTGAAGTTGTATAGATGGTTGAGGTTATACGGCTCCTTCGACTCTACACCCAGTGATGAATATTGGGTGGGTTTTCTGCTGCCATGTGTCTTTTTTTTTCTTTCTAAAACCCTTAAAAGTAAATAAAAACGGAGAATATATTATATAATACAAAAAATGACACGTGGCAGCAGAAGACCCACCCGGTATTTATCACCGGGTGTAGAGTCGAATAAGTCGAGGTTATACTATATAATGATATTTTGATTTTGATAGGGATTGGAGGATTAATATAATAAGTCGACTATGATTGAATATAAATTTTTTATCAGAATTTAATAGAAAAAAAATGAAAATAATTAGTCGACAAAACATCAGATACTATATACTAAAATACTAATACAGCAGACTATATAGTATTATATGAGAGAGAGAGAGAGAGAGAGAGAGAGAGAGAGAGAGAGAGAGAGAGAGAGAGAGAGAGAGAGAGAGAGAGAGAGAGAGAGAGAGAGAGAGAGTATGAAACAAAAATTCGAAATCAACAGTAGAGGCAAAAGTTTAATTAATTTGTTGTTTAGTTTTGATCTTGATGAATCACGAAAGAAAACAATAATTGAATAGGAAAACTAAAGAAAATAGTTCACTTACATGTAGTCCAATGCAACATAAGATAGTCGACTGAATGTAATTAACTAAAAAATGATGTTTCACAATATTTTTATTGAAATTGTATAGATGGTTGAACTTGTTGTATAGAATGATGTTTTGATTTTATCAATATTGGAGAATATAATCAACAAAAGAAATTAATAATTGAATAGAAAAAAAAAATAGTTGTCTTAAATGTAGTCGGCTAAAAAAAAGATGTTTGACAATGTAGTCTATTTCAATGTAGTATATTACAAAATAGATTTCTATCATGTACAATACTAAATGAGATTTAAACTCCAATGTTGACGTGGTCTCACTTAGCTCGAATCAATGTGATAACACTTTAAGAATAGCTTGAGGCCTCATTTCAAGGGTAACTCGAGCTTAAGGGCACGAGCTTAGAGTTCGAGGTAGGAATGCAAGAGGTTCAATGCATGCGAGATGGAGGGTTGAACAATCAAGGAGAACACTCTAGATGCGAGCTGCAAGCTCCTTTGATGTGAGAACTGTCGATACGAGCACGGTTGATGTGAGCTCCTTTGATATGAACTATAGGGGTGCGAGTACTTCAGGTAGTGCGAGCATCGTTGATGGGATCTCTCTGACATGGTGATGCGAGAACCAACACTTGCAAAGAGTAGGCCGGCGAGACGCTCAAGTTAGAAATCGTGGAGAAGAAGAGAAACCAAAAACTCGAGAAAACTTGGAGAATAAATTAGTACGTGCATTGACTAATGAATTTTGGGGTATTTATAGGGTACGATTAAAGAGTTATATTAACTAACGAAGACGAAGACCTGACGAATCTTCATTATAATTCTTCTTTCATCTATCTTTTCTAAATCTATGACTTTTATTACTTTTATTATGTTTTTCGTAGAGAACATGAGTAGCTAAGTTTTTAATCTAGGATTTTGTTGGAACCCTATGTGGGAATGGTGAACCCGTTTTCTTGAGATTATGCAATTATTATTTTATGATTATTTCTTCTACTTGTTATGATTGTTAGTGCATGAACTTGATCAATTTATGTGCTTTATCTGTGATTATTGGGATTGACTCGACATAGCTATTTTGATAATTAGACGTTAAGTAAAAGAACATTCGAGTAGTTTTCACCGTATTACTGTGTTAATTGCATGTGGTATCGTAGACATACAGATATTCACCTTAGGTAATCATTGTTGAGACTTATGCTTTAATGCTTTATTCATGATCGGATTGCATAGACATATAGTAATTTGGTTTTGGATAATAGAATTATAAACACGCGACAACGGGTTATAATTAATATAGTGTCTCAGATTAATAATCATGAATCATATATTTCATAATTGAGGGGTTTTGGGTGAGCAATTCTTGCACAGGAGGAAGATAAAATCCTAGGTCTGTTTTTATTGATACTTTCTCGTGTTTATTTGCTTTCAAAATTAGTTTAATTATTTAGTTGATTATATTTGACAACTTTGCGTAGGCTGGATAAAAATCATAGTTGTTAGAATTCGATCCTTAGGATTAGATAATTTGAGTATTCCCTGTGGGATCGACATCCGATTCCCACGAGTCCACTTTTACTACTTGTTTGCGATACGTGCACTTGCGTGTTAGGTATTTAGCCCAACAGTACTATATCAACACATCTAATATGATAGATGGTTATGGTAATGCATATATTATGTTACCTCATGGCACAATTTTGACCATTAGAGAAGCTCTATATTCTCCACGTTCCTGTGGAACACTGTTTAGTTTTAAAGATATTCGAGCCAATGGTTATCATATTGAAACCACTGATGAAAAGGGGATGAAATATATGTGCATCACCTTTATGTGTACGGCCAGAAGCCTACCTTGGAAAAATTAGAGGGACTTTCAATAGGGTTATACAGGACCAGAATTCGAGTGCCAGAAGCACACCTTGTCGATTGCTACAAGTCTAGTGACCCGAGCAAATATTTTCTATGGCATGACCGACTGGGACAATCGGGTTAAAGTGTGATGCGCCGACTTTTCAAAACATCTATTGGGCATCCACTAACAAATAAGGATCTTGTACACAATGATAAGATATGTGTACCTTATTTTATTGGAAATCTTGATCCTATGTCAGCTTATGCACATACTACTAAAGATTACTTTGGTTTCTTGGAACGAATCCAACCCATTTCAACACCACGTGAATCTTTTTAAATATTTTCTGGTGATGGTTGATGCTTCGACTAAGTGGTCACAGGTCGATTTGTTGTGTATAATAAATAATGCTTATGCTAAACTCCTCTCTCAAATAATAAGATTGAGAGTACACTATCCAGATTATCCCATAAAGTCTATTTGATTGGCATAAACAATCCAGGTTGAGAGAGAATTTTAGCATTTTTGTTATACTTTATTTCCACAATCGTTAAACCGAAGAGCAATACTAATAGAGCGATTTACAACATGTACAACTTTGTTCTTATCAAGAGTCATGAAAGATAGAAATAAACATTTGCATAACCAATAACATATCAATTCTTAAGAAACAAGAATCTTCATTATATCTATTTCCTATCAAATGTACACACAACTAATAAAATAAATCTATCAAGATAAATTATGAACATATGATTTACATATTAAAACAAACAATCACTACCAATACCCATAGCTGTCGAATTTCAGTTTTAAATACTACGCTAACACTTGCTGTAGTTGAGCTGGATTTGTTTGGATCATTTTAACTTAGTGTTGCCTACAGTACATAAAATCCTAAACTCATGAATCATGAGAATATGATCTTGCTTTCAATTGTTGTCGTTACAAATCGTAAATTCAACTCACAATCAAATCACTCACTGAGAACCAACGTAACGTTGCCATGAAACGAAAATACAACTATTTGAGTCTCACACTATCCAAGTTTCTACGTTAAGTAAATGAAACAAATGTGATAAGATCAAAAAATGCAGCACGAACCAATTACATAGGTTTATATACATATATACAAGTCATTTTCTCACGCAGAAACAAACATCAAGCTATCACCGTCGTCAATCCCAAAAGCATTACGTCGGCTACTTCTTGCGTACCTTTCAACAACAGTGGCAGAGTGTAAGGAATTATTAATAGTCTTGTCTTTGTATTCCTTCCGTATTTGCCACAAAACCTCCGCACATTTCCTCATAGAGGGCCTTGAGATTCTCGATGAAGCAAGGCATTGGCGTGCGAGTTTGAGGACTTCTTCAACTGCCTGGATCGAGGCCAAGCTCCTTTGCAATCTTGGATCCATTGCCACAACTACTTCTCCGTCTTTCAGTCTCCTAAGTGCCTGCATAACAAGAACGTTTCTAAGTTTGTTTTCTTTTCTTTTAGCCTCAATTGCCTTTGTGATATGCGTTTTTGGTCCTTCTTATATGATTCGTGGGAACAAAGACTTATTGTCAATTGCATATATATTATAGTGATATGCTACTTTCGTTCCAAATTATCTGTCGATTTAGAGAAATGTTTTGTTCCATATTATGTCTCACGTTAGAGTTCAAATATCGCGTTAAATTGCATGTTTTCTTGTTATATCCTCATTACTCCCTCTGTTCCTAAATAGTTATCGTTTTTCACATCTGCACAAGTCGTAAGAATCTCAATAAATGTATCTTGACTTTTGGAAAATAGACTTTATATTAGAATACCATTGTTTACTAATTAATGCAAGAGAGTGTTGGAGAATTAATAAGGGTAAAATTGAAAAATATATAATTAATTCAGTATTGGAATTCTAAAGTGACAGATTATATGAAATGATTTTTTTGTTTTTTTAAAGTGACAGATATTGTGGAACGGATGAAGTAGTTCATCTTATCACTCATTAAATGGTAAAGATTACAAGTCTTTTTTATGATGCCTTGCCTTTTATAAGTCTTTTCTAAAATTCAACCATATTCTCATATTTTTTTTCAAAACGCGTATAAAAACCGTAAAAGTCAGATATTATGGAACGGATGAAGTAATATGCATGCACCAGTAGTGTTACTCTTAAGTCTCGTATCACTCACCCATCTTGTGGTAATTCTCTCATTGAGGCTTCTCTTAGACTCGATAGGCTGCCTTCCCGTCACAATCTCGATAAGCAAAACACCAAAGGAGTAGACATCACTCTTTTCAGTAAGCTGATAAGTCCTCAAGTATTCAGGATCCAAATACCCAGCGGTTCCTTTAATTTGCGTAGAAATGTGAGTTGCCGTTGGATCTTCCGAAACCATCCGTGCAAATCCAAAATCGGCCACTTTGGCTCTGAGATTTTCCGTAATCAGTATGTTTGACGCTTTAATATCTCTATGTATAATCGGAGGATCTGTAATATGAATAAGAATGCAATTATACAGTTAAACCTCTATAAATTAATACAGTCTGGACTAGCAAAATTCTATTAGTTTAGCGAAATATTAAATTATCGAACCAATAATTTGGTAGGTTTTTACCGAGTCGGGACCAGAAGAAACTATTATTTAAGCAAGGTTATTAATTTATTGAGGTTCTACTGTAGTTTATTTTTTTTGTAGTTCTATAATCGGTGCGTATTTTCGTAATATTAATTATATACCCGAATAAGTGTGGAGATAGGTAACAGCATGAGCTACATCGATTGCAATGTCCAAACGTTCCCCGATTTCAAGCCCACTTCCGCGTGTCCCTGCATCGAATCATCTAGTCATTGAGACACGTTTTTTTTTTTGTTGGATCAGAAAACGCAACGAATTTGATAATATTCGTACGACGGAATAAATATTTGATTAACTCACCATCCAAATGTTCTCGAAGATTCCCATTGCTGACATATTCAACGACAATAAGCTGTTCGTTTCCATGCTCAATATACCCGTAAAATCTTACCAAACTCATGTGCTCGATTTTCGACAAGGCTACAATCTCGTTCTTGAACTCTACCGATAAACGCTGATCGCTTGTTTCCTGCCAATAATATATATATAGCTTGTGATTTTCTTTTTTCATATCAAATGTAACAAATTCATAAGATTACGAGGTTTTTTTGAACTTACTGTTTTTGCACGCTTCACAGCAAATACGCTGCCGTCCTTGAGTTTCCCTTTGTACACGGTTCCGAATCCGCCTTCACCGATTTGATTTGCTGCGGAGAAATTTTCTGTCGCCTTGTATATATCTTTGAACGACAAACTGCTTCTCAACAGTGCTGTATCTATCTCTATCTCTGGAGATGTACCGTAATTAGAATACCTCGATCTCGATGATTTCCTACTGTCGTCACCAGCAGAATTACCCACGAAAGCTGCATATCACAGCCAAATTTTAATTTCCAATCGAAAAAAAAAAAGAAAAAAAAAATTAGAAGTCAACTCATTAAACTTACAAGAACTGCCTCCAGGGTTATTTTGCTGGACTTGATCTCTGCTGGAACCGGAACCGGCTTTCTTGAGTTTTGAGAAAACCACCGAAAAAATACCACCGATTCGTTTTGCGGCGGTTTTGATGTAAATCGAGACGGGATTGAGGGACACGCGATGGCTTTTCCGGTGATTGCTACTGGAAATGGTACTGTTGAGTTTTCTGATATTGCCTGAGCGGACGACTAACGGACTTTGTGTCTTCTTCATCGGGTGGTGGTGTGGTGGCCTCGGTGGCCAGATTCGATTCTGATTACATCATCTGCTAAACCATTCGAAATAGCAGTGGTTGCCATAGACAACTATGTTATTTTTTTAATGTTGTAATTTGGTTGATTAGACTGATTCAGCTATTTCCTGTACAGTAACTGACTTTGACATAGTCACCAAAACTTCTGTTTTCAAACATAAAATAACGAGTCGGTGTGAGGAAACGGTATTTGCTGATGATGTCAACTCACACTCGAACAAGTAAGCGATTCGATCGAGATTTAAGTAATGACTCCATCTGCAGAAGAGTTTAACTTTCATAGATTAATGGTGAGATGCAGCAGCACATCATATCTAACAAACTCCAACGAGAAATAATAATTTTGGCATCAGTCGAGAAATTTTGTCACGACGGATTGTATAAAAAATCGGGATGAACCGACACTAGTTTCATATTCTCAAGATCACTGACAAAAACCAGCCAAAAAAAGGAGATTCTTATTTACACTCCTGTCCTGTCACAGTCAATTATATACAAATTATGAAAGACAATCTACATTTTTAACATATATTCATGATTTGTAAAGCCCTTTTAAGTTCTAAACCTAACACTGTTGTCCAAATTCGCAAGGCCAGTCGACGAGAAACGGTCAAAATCGGAAGGCCGTTAAGCAGTTTCATCGAAATCGACCCTCTCTCCAGTGCAGTAGACATTCCAGAATAAAGCCGCGGAGAAATACAGGAACGAAGTGAGCAGCAAAAAGCCCTTGAAGGAGCCCACTAATTCGACGAAGAAACCCGCACCGACTGTTCCCACTATAGCAGCTAGTGTGCCAGCAGTATTAGACATACCTGTATGTAAGACAAATGAATGCAATCATGTTATTAAAACTGCTGAACAAAAGAACTATAAACTAGATTTGTCAATTTTTTTTCATTTTCTGTGTATGTAAAGAGGCTCGTCATGTTAAAAAATGCCGGTACAACAAATAAACATTCCCCACGAGTGATATCGAATTTTACAGCTGCTATTAGCTGAATCTTCATGTTGCTACTAATCCAATATGTATACCGTTTCTTTTTTTTAGGAATTAGGATTAATGCTGATAGTTCGATAAATTCTATTTATGTAACCTACGAGTGAATGGGTTTCTATTATGCGTCATTTTCACACAATTTTACCTACAGATCGCAGCCACATGCCAATCTAGAGCAGAAAGTTGAAGATGAGACAGAGAACTTACCGTGTAGCACACCAGAGTATTGTGGGGCAATCTCCTGGAAACACACGAATATGGAAAATATGTTAAACGAGGGTTATATATGCAAAAATAACTAATGAACTTTCACAAAATAGGCATACCTGAAGGTTCACGAGAAAGCCACAATGACTAAATGCTTTCAGCCCAACAGCTAAAGTAAGCCAAGCAGATGCTATTAATGGAGTTTTTGCCATTGTTAAACCAATAAGAGCCAAGCCAGGACCAACAAATCCTATTGACTGTCAATCATGGAGAAAGGAAATATTAATACTTACTCTATTGCAAATATAGAAAGGCAAAGGAATTGCCGAATTCAATTGCATGCACATGCTGTTAAGTCATGTCTAAGAAAATAATGAAATACACCACTGTACCAGCTCACAAATTTATGTGAGCAACGAGTTTGGATGACTACATAAAGCCAAAGAAAAAGAAAAAAAACTTGCACATTTGGAATTTGTTTTCGTTCTTTCTTTTTAATTACTTATTTATTAATTTATTTAATTGATTCTTCAGCAACCATTTTCTTATTAGGGAGGAGGGCTGTTTACATGTACAGAAAAGTAAAACAAATAACCTGCATAATTTTGCGAGTCAGAGTGACACTTGTGCCACTTTGAATCATCATATCTGATAAAACTCCAGCAAAGTAGCCTACAAGAGCCATCATACTCCATGGAACAGCACTAAACCATGCAGCTTGTCTGAGGTCAACATGATATATCTAGAACAAACAAAATCGCTCTAATTTATCTTTCATCAACATAAGCTAAAGTTCACTTTAAATTCAAATCATAGTTATATGACCTCACCGTTTTGAAGTAGATCGGCATCCACGAAAGAATGACAAAAAATCCCTGCACAAAGGAAGAGAACAAACTTAAATCTTCTGCAGCATAATTTTACAACTGTAAAATGAAGCCACCTTCTCTCTCTCCACAAATTTTAACAGGAGCAATGATTTTTGGGGTATTCAGACTATTACTAAATACTAACAGTAGGCAAATAGTAATTGCTAAATTGTCCGGAACTTATGAAACATGATGTATTTCTTATTACCCAGCTGTGCATAGCATTGGCGGAAATTACAGCCCAAGTTGGTGGCTTAGAGAGCAGACGTCGAAAAGGAGGAATAGCTTGTCTTTCTTTAAGTTGGTTTTTCGACAGAGAGGGTACTGATGACCTGCTCTGTATGTATTTCAGCTCATAGATTGATATTTGAGGACTTCGGTCAGGTGAACTTGAGGTTGCAGATACCCAAACTAAAACCCAAAGAAAACCAGACAAACCAAATATCACAAATGGCCCATATATACCGCCTTGTGACATGAGGATTGGAGAAAGTGTAAGCCCAATAGCACTTCCGAGCTGAAATCCAGCCATTGCTAGTCCTACAGCCCTTGACCTTTCTGTTTGAGGGAACCATCTGAAAAAGAAAAGGAAAAAATCGTCTTTGTGGTAGCTTTGTGAACTTTCGCTTCAACGTCAGATCAAGAATACGCAAATAAGAGAATGACGTATTTGCTACTTACCTTGCGATCATATTATTCATGCAAGGAAGAGCTACACCTTCTGCAATGCCAAGTAGCATCCGCATAGCAAGAAGAGCCAATAAGGATGTTTCGGCTGCCCACGGAGTAAGGAAAGTAGCGAGAGACCATAAAGCCACCCCCCAAGCCATGACCACCTTACCACCGTGACGGTCCACCAAAGTCCCTCCAGCTATAGGTGATATCAGGTATCCCCATAGGAAAGATGACTGCCATTAGTGGCTATTAAATCAATCAGATGAAGCCCAAAAAAAAAAAGAAAATATTAAGGTATTAAATAGATTATGTTATATGATGAGACTTCCAGGATTTCCGATTTTCATAAACTATTAAAAAGAGAAACAATTCCAAGTGATATACATCATTTTTAAGTCTTTCTGATAAGTAAAAATTTCATTTATTTGACACATACAAAAAGAAAAAATATATTTATTTGTGAATAGGATGCATCTCAACCTCTAAAGCTTTATACAAGAACATGAGAAAAATAACTCAAAAATATTAGCAAAAACAATTTTTTCGCTGCCAAAATTTTACCTTTTGGTATTTCAATTAAATAGGGATATCTACTGTCACAACTTAAGATTTACGAGTTTTGTTCTTGTTGATTTTAATTTTAGTTCTCTTCCAACAAGGATATCTCATATTTAGGTCTGTGCAATTGAATTCTAAAATTTAAGATGAGCAAAGATACTAATGTAGCCCTTGTTTTGTGATTAAGTAAGACACTCAAGGAAATGAAAGAAACTAACGTAGCGTTTTGTTTTTTCACAAATAATTTTGCGAAAGAGAGATATCCTTGCTGATTACGTAATATACATACTTAAGGGCCCCCACAGAGCATGTTGATTGAAGACGGTAATAATAGGTTCCAAATGAAATCTCTACTCGCACTCTAGAAGGATTATCTTGGCATATCCCTTTTAACCTTCGGTTAGAAATAAACTTACAATTAGTATCAATTTCTTCTTCCAACCAAAGTAGTTTTTCGGGAATGGATATTCATTGTTTCCAAGAAAAGTTGTCAGTGTTGTATCGTACTTAGTTAGCCATGGACAAGAACTTAATTTTCATACTTTATAAGAAGGCTTTCTACACTTAAGATGTGGTTGAATTTACTTCAAGGAAGTTCCTTGCTTACATGATAAGATGTGATATTCATGAGTCATTTTGGGGGATACAGTTTGGCTGAAATAGCCATCTAACTACAGAAATGTGTTAGCGAAAAGTGATGTAAGGCATGTTTTCCTGATGTCCTTCAGCTTTTACAAGATTACAGATGATAAAAGAAAATTTCAAGTTGATATAGACCGAAAACTGTGGAAAGTCACTCTTTCTAAACTACATCGAAGAAGAGTTTATTTTATAACAGCTCTACCAGGGAAATACGCATAGGAAAGTGAATAAGTCAGTGTTTTAATTTCCTGTAAATGACTCGGCACTATGAAAGCATGAACTTGAGTAGCATTGAATTAATGAGCTGTGTGACTTTCTGGGATGGAGCTATTCACTTGAATCCTTATCTTATTTGGTTAGGAATAGCAAAAGCTATGGTATTCGGTGTCCAAAGTGGGAGGAATAAGCGCAATAGCCATCGAGTCCCCAAGCTCGCTTTTTAAAGAGGAAAAAAAACAACAACGACTAGGCTAAAACAAAACCAAACATTGCCCTCAATACCTAGCTGCAAGCCAGTGTTCTTGCACAAGTGAGCTTGATCACCTTCAATATCCATCTTAACGCAAGTTTTTGGTGCAATAATTGGTATATTGTTTTGAAGTACTATCTTCAATAAATCGATGCAACTGATAGTATATATAAGTAGAAGTAAAGTTACCCTCTTGTTTATCCCCTAGTATTAAAACTGTGAGCATGAGAATTCAAAATCCACAGTCAGTTGAAAAGAAGCTAAATACAGCATTCAGTTGAAAATTATGACAAGTGAAAATTTATGTGGATTGAACTAGTAGAAAAATATGTACAGCATTTATATGAAAATTAATTCCATGCAACAGTATTTGACAATGCTGAGCTCCAGTCTTGCAACTCGAAACTATCTACTACTTCAGAGCATTAGCTACTTATTTTTCTTCGTAAATTCTTAAAATGGGTCGTATTGAAGCATTACTCATTTTTTTTGTGGCCATATATTAATTTTTAACTCCTTGTCACATAAATCAGTTAACTTTTTCGAAAGAAAAAAAATCGATGCAGAACATACAAAAGAAAAGACACCCAAACGTAATGACGAGCATTACACACAAACATCGTATTTCATCCAATTCAACAAACAAAGCGTAGCTTCAAACACTTCACCCAGTTACAAAATTCATTATTACTCAAGTTAAATTAGAATTTAGAACGATATATATACTAAAAGGAAGAAAAGTTGGGGGAATACCTGAACAATACCGGCAAACGATTGACGCCAACCGCGCGACTGAGAAAGCGGGACAACCGCCACCGACATGACAACCCGATCGGCGTTACAAAGTGCCAAAGCCAACGCAAGCATGGCGACCACTTTCACCCTCTCCGAAGTGATGAACTCCGCAAAACTCGGCTCCCGCATTTCTCGGAAGCCGCCACCATCGGATACGGATTGAGCGTCACTCGACGAAGCCCTCGCTCGATTGACTACTGAACTACAGCTTTTAAACGGAGGAGAAGTGGTGCCACTCGCGGAAACGCTGAGAGAGGAAGCGGCAAGTGGTCGAATTGACGAGATTGAACAAGGAAACCCGAAAAAGTATGGTTTGGGTGATAAATTAGGGTTTTGGCGGCGTGGTATTGAGCTTGAGCAGAGTCGCCGATTGACAGTAGTGAGAGAAGGGGAATTCATTCTGTGAATGCTGAAGAGAGAGAGAGAGAGAGAGATGAATGTGAATAGAGCATTCAACAAAGAGTTGGGGGAAAGGCGATGTTTGGCAGCACTTCCATTTTCTTCTCTCTACTTTCTTCAAAATTACAAATTTTTTCTTTTTCTTTTTTGAGTAATAAAAATTACTACTTATTATTATTATTTATTTATTCAATAAACAAAATTACTACGTTTGAACATCTATAAATTAATACAATTGAAATTAGAGAAATTCTATTAATTTAGTAAAATATTATATTATTGAGTTAATAATCTAGAATATTTTTATTAATTCGGGATGGAGATAAATTATTATTTAAGCAATATTATTAATTTATCGAGGTTCTACTATATTTGTTTGCTGATATTTTGTTTGCAAAATGATTTTTCATTAATAGAGATGGTTTTCAAGAAAAATTGAAGGAATAATTATTTAAGCACAAATGATTATTATTTATCTGCCTACATCTGACTTCCTTTTTAGAAGAAAAAGCTCCAACTATAATACATGTTCGTTAGGTGAAACTCCTCGAAAAACCATCGTTCATCTTTTCTTCCAACGCCATACAATCCAACCTCTTATTCGCAGAATTCCATACGTTTCCTCCGAAACTAAGAGGGTGTTTGGCTAAGCTTATTTTAAACAGCTGATAAGCTCCTACGTCTAATAAGATGTTTTAAGAGCTGATAAGTTGTTACATCTTATTTTTAGGATTAATTTTTAGAGTGTTTGGGTAATAAGCTTATTTCATATTTTTATTCATTATAAGATCTTAAATAAAAAGGTGGGGTAGAGGTACTTATTTAAAAAGATCTTATTTGCTCTCCAGCAGCTTATTTTATAAAAAAATAAGATCTTTTTTAAAAAAATTACCAAACACTTATGAAGAGCTTATAAGCTCTAAAACATATTATAAGCTCCTTTTAACATCTTATAAGCTTAGCCAAACACCCTCTAAATCTCATTTATGCCGTCTTTCTTTTATCCTTCTAAAAAAGCACAAGTCCTATCTTGATCAACAGTTTCGTGAAACGTCACTTACCTAATAATTAACTATTGTAAATATATCTGAACAAATAATAGAAAAAAAATATTGAGTAAAAATTATTTTCACTCAGATTCTTATAATACTTTATATTTTATTCATCTTTAGAATAAATATCACTTAGATGAAAAATAGGATTAGAGAATTCAATACAAGTAAACACAAAAACAAATGCGAGCAAAAGAAAAGAAAAAGAGTACAAATTATAGGTATTAGAATATGTCTTAATTATAAAAATAAAAGGATTTATAAGTTTGTAAAATAATGAAAGAGGAGGACTTCTCTTAAAAAAAGGCAAATTATGGCCACTCTGAGGCATGGTCCAATTACGAAAACCCCCTTTTGTTTGGGTAATTATAATCACTCCCTTTTTTTAAAATATTTTTACATAAAATTGATGTAATTCTGTTATTTACCGAACAAAATCTTACGTTCAGTTCGATAAACGGTATGAAATGTTGTTGTACCGAAATTTCGGTTCGATTTTTTGCCGAATTAACATCCCTAAAATTTAACTCTAACGAGGTATTTTTATAAGATAATACACAGTTGATGGGTAACTGTGAGTATCCAAATATGAGGTTGATTTTCGTAATTTGACCACAACTCATGGATGACCATAATTTGCCCAAAAAAAAAAAAAATACAAGAAAAGGGTATAGATGGTACAACATGTAACCTAGGGATGTAATTGAAGATTTTAGTAGTAAAGGGGAGGCAAGTGAAAGTTTTTATTTAGTAAGGGGTGGTAAGTGAAATCAACCAAATAATAATTAATTAATGGAAGATTTATCGAGGGTTCTTCTTGTCTTAGCCTAGTTGCCACCTTTCCCTTTTCCTAGGATTCTCTCTCTCTCTTCTTTCTCTCTCCTCCTGGTAACCCATAAGTCATATCTCACTTGCAGTTGTAGAGAGAGAAACACACACTTCAGTCCCACTGCTCTCATCTTACTTCACACGCACACACCAAACACTACATCGGTATCTGTAAATGCGTCAACTCCCCATTCTCAATCAATGACCCTACGGCCCGACTCCCGCTCCCGGGCCCGAACCCGCATCGGGATCCGAACCACCCGCCGCCTATCCCCTTGCTACCGCCACCCGAACGAACCAATCACCGGCATTTGCGCATCGTGCCTCCGCGACCGCCTCTCCGGCCTCGACACTTCCGCCGCCCCCACTGCTGCATCTCCGGAGCTCCGCCGATGCAGGTCGGTGGTCTCGATTTCCAAATGCGAAGCCTCCTCTAGCGGCTTGAGCGAGCCGCGGCGCAGGTCCTGCGACGTCGTATCGTCTGACGGCGGCGGCGGCGGCGGCGGCGGCGGCTCTCTGTCTACTCTCTTCGATGTGGACGATTTGAAGAGCGGATCCGAAACCGAGGCGAGAGTCGAATCGAAGAATGTAGGGCTTTCTAGGGTCACTTACACTGTGATCGAATCGAAGAAGCAAAATCAGGACGAGGTGGTTAGGGTTTCGAGTAACAAATTGGGGGTATTGGATGCGGACTGTGTCTACAGTGATGGGGAAGGTGAAGATGGTGAATTCAAGACGATGAAAGAATACATAGATCTCGAATTCCCAAACAAGACTAAGAAATCCAAGGACTTGAAAGAAATCGCCGGCAATTTCTGGGGGGCGGCGTCGATTTTCAGTAAGAAATTGCGGAAATGGAGGGAGAAGAACAGTAAGATGAAGAAGCACAGTGACAGCAGCAATGGCAAGAGCGGTGTTGGTGACGATGGCGATCTGAAGTCTTTCGAAGACAGGCGGAAATTGGGGGAAAGGCATTCTGAGATTGTGGGTAGAAGAAGATCTTGCGATACTGAACCTAGGTTCTCCGTTGATGGTGGTCGGATTTCGTTTGAGGAGCCGAGAGCTTCGTGGGATGGGTATATGATTGCAAGGACGATTCCGAGGCTGGCTCCGATGTTTTCGGTGGTCGAAAACGGCATCTTGGGGAATGTTAACAGCAGGTTTGAGAATCGTAGATTGTCGGTTGATGGTGGGCAGCAAATGCACTCAATTATCGAGGACGAGAGTAGCTCTGGAGCTTCAGGTAATTCCGATTCATCATCTTCCATGAGGCAGAGTAGTTCCGATCGCTCGAGTTCTGTCCATAGTTTCGCGAAGAAACTGACGAGTTCAGAGAATGTGAAGCTGGTGATTACGGAGAAGGAGTTAAAAGATTGGCATTTGGGCTGCGGTGTAAACGACGGGCTGGAAAGCTTTGGATCCGTATCGAGAAACACCCCTCCCATTGAAAGTGTCGGTAACTTGAATGTGCAGGCGAAGAAATCTGTTCGATGGCGTAAGGTTTGCAATGTGTTTGGTCTTAAAGTCAAGAACGGTGGAGAAAATGTAATCGAGCCTTGTATCGATGAGAACTGTGAGAAGAAGCAAACGGAGGAGGCTGTAAAAGAAATCGGGGGTTGGAATCTTGCACGAAGCAGCAGTGTTGTTGGTTCGAGAGCGTCGTGTGACGATGCCATAAGGTCGAGTTATGGTAGGAGAAGTGTCGATAATGCGTATAATGCTTTCAGGGGTATGGAGGATTCTAAGCTGGGAAGAAATCAGAGTACTAAATATTCTTCGGCTGGTCTCGACGATGGGGTAACGCCGTTTTACATGACACCGTTGAGGGGATTGAGGAATTCCAAATCTGGAAAATTCAAGCTGCAGAATTCACATTCCGTTGTTGGGAATATTCTGCAGTTAAACTGACTGAGGGCCTTTGTCCGTTGAATATGGAAGTTTTCCCATTTGTATGAAACAAAGTATGTAATACTGCTATCTCGTAACTCTTTGTAGTTCTCTTTATTATTAACATAAAAAAAAAAAAATCAGTTTTTTTTCTTTTTTTCGTTTGTTCGTTTCGGTGGCCTTCATCCGTTGAATATTTTTCTAGCTAGAGAAAGGTATGGAATCTGAAATAGTATATGTGCATCTGGCTACATTACCTATATTATCTTACTTGTCCTTTTATTACATGTGAATTCGCTCGCATTAGACAGAATTCGTGGAAATACAAGGACCGCCATTTCGTACCCGCAAACCAACAGAAGGAAAGGTAAAAATGCTTGGTAGCTGAAAACTGATATTACGTGCAATCATACAAGGGGCTTTCGACTTTCTTGTCAAAGATTGATATGCGTATTTAACTCTACTGGTTAAACTTGTTTCTTGTCTAAAGCTGATTCTTAACTAGGCACATCGTTTTTAGCTGCTCCGCATGATATATATATATATTCCAGTTCAAGGTTGTATTCTTAACTAGACCCATTGTTTTTTGTCTAGCCGGAGCTTGCAATTTAACTGTTCCTCTTTTATGACTACTCTTATCTTGCAGTTGCTTGTTGCTTATCGACAGGTCTACCTTTCTCTAGGCCGTGTTTGTCTGTGTGGTAGTAAAAGAGAAACTTGGTTTGGCACAACATGCTTGAATTTTGACAATAGGGAAAATTGTATATCACTTTACAACTGAGTAGATGCTGAAATCTCTTTATATTAGATAAGTCATCAGAATTTTGCAATTAATACAGAGATTGCAGCATTTTGGCCTGCATTAACATGTTGTACTACAGTGAACTGGGTGATATTTTTGGTCTAATATGAACCCTGAATCATAATGGTAATGGGCCCTAGATTATAGGGTCACAGCGTTAGTTATAGTAAAGTTAAGTGGCTGAAAAGGTATATGTATCATGGATTCATTATTACAATGTGGATTCTGTGGCTGCATAAGTTGTTGATACAACGAGGTCAGATAAACACAGGGAATATGGAACTGCTTAGCCTTTCTTCTCAAAATAGTCCTGGACGCTCTCTCTCTCCTCTTTTTTTTTTTAACTAGTACTTCACCTGGACGCTCTCTCTCTCCTTTTTTTTTTTTTAACTAGTACTTCACCCATGCATCGCTTGGGATATTTGATTAGAAAACAATTCAATGAAATAGGAAGATCAAAAGTTGATTTGATATGCAAACACCAAGTACTAGAAAAGTAGAAAAAGAAAAAAAAATGGAAAATTATTATGTTTGATGTAAGTAATTAATTAAGCTAAAATACATGAAAAAGAGATAAATATCAAAAAAATGAAATTACGTATACAAAAATCGAGTACATCCTTCGTCAACCATAATGCCCAATTAATTCAAGTTCTTTATTTGATCCAAATTAATTATTATAATTGTGTTGGGTAAATTACAAACACCCCCTAAGGTATGGTCAAATTACACAAACCCCCCTCTTGTTTGGATAATTACATCTACCCCTCAATTACGATTTTTTCTTACACCTCCACCATTATGGTGTCAAATTCAACATAATCATCTAGATTCCGTGAAATGTGCTTTAGTTTGTACTCGTTTTGTATAAAAATACAGTTTCCGATGCACCACAAACTGATATATACAAGCTAAAAATCAAATATTATGATCATCTTGCTTCATAATGTAGAGTTTGAATGGGATAAAACGGGTATAAAAGTGATAATATTCCATATAATCTCGAAGATTCCACTAAAATTGAGAAGTTTAGGGGGTGGATGTAATTATCCAAACAAGAGGGGTGTTTTTGTAATTTGACCATACCTTAGGGGGGTGTTTGTAATTTACCCTAATTGTGTTTGATAACAACGGCCTCAACAGTATGTCGAATTCAATAATTAGAAACTTTGAATAATCGATATATAATAAGATTTAATTCAAAAAACTTATAAAATAATATCCATTCCATTCGATTTAAGTGGACTAAACTAATTAAATAATAAAAGAAACATAAAACACGAACATTGTAATATAAAAAATAAGATACATCAGATGACCCAAATGGTACAACTATCTCGTTCAATGAACTAGGATTATTAGCGGGAGACATAGTTATCAAGGTGGTGATTTATAGCACATGCATTGACATTGCTTATAACTCATCTAAGACCTTGTGAGTAACCTGCACATTTTCTTTATTCATTGTCCAATCGTTGATACACACTATTCAAATATATATCACCTAAAAGTGTAACAAATAAACATAACACTTCAAAGTAACTTTATTAAATTAGTTTGATAAATAAAAAACTTAATTGAAGTTGACAATAAGATCAACGTAAAGTGCAAATAAATATAACATTGCGAAGTAATTATATATATAAATAATTAAAAAAAAAACATGCCATTGAATCTAAAATCAATTTTTTGTAAGTATACCTTTATATTAGCTGAAAAACTTGCTTTTAAACAACATTGGTAGTAAGAATAGTGGTCCCTTCCGACTTGTTGAATATATTTATGTCATCTTAAGATTAACTTTCGACATTACTACGTATAATTGATCATGCCACCTCTAATATTAATATCAATACCAATACCAATATCAATACCAACACTAATACCAATACCAATACCAATACTATTACTTTAAGATTTTCTAGAGGTGAAGAAGTTATATTAGAGCCGCTTTGGTAATCAATAACAAAGAGGTAAACTAAAATACAAATTCCATAAAGTTTGGATGCTTACAGTTTCTGTTCACTTAAATCTTTAAATTGTTCAGCTTTGATGATGCTAATTACTTAGATCACCTGGGGTAGTGTAGAAAACGAACTGGGAGAGCAAAGCGGATCAGTAGCTTGACAACTTGATGATCCTGAGGTATCTGCGATCACAGAACACGTGAACTAGGCCGGGGGTTGATCCGGCGGAAACCCCTCCGACGCTCAAGTCAAACGTGCGGATAGTGGAAATAGTCCAGAGAATACAGTTGATAGTATTGCTCAGTTAATAGGACGCACCTTAAGGAATGAGTTCCAATGATTATTTATAGCTTAGTGGAGATTGTGGGGCCCAAACCTTACTTGAAGGTGATTGGACCTCGGTAGTAGTGGTCTTCAATATTGGGCTCGTGGCCCAGTAGGTAAAGAGATTGTAGACTTATTGGGTTGGCCCAAATAGGCATATCATTAAGCCCCCCACTCTCGAGTCGATGTGGGGGCCATGTTGAAATGGGTGTCAGATTGTGTCGAGAGTAAAAATTGTAGGAGTCGATCGTTGGCGTATGGCCTAATGGTGTGCGAAGACGCGTTGGAGCGTGTGTCGGAGGGGAGTGAAGGCGCGTTGGCGCGTAGCGCGACCAATTTGTCGCGATATAAGTTACTTGAGTCGTTGGTGTTGTCCCGCGACGATGTAGTAGCTCGGATCAAGTTATCTCCTAGTGGGAGTTGTCTCGTCGTGGGGTAATAGAGTTGATCGAGTTATCTCCTCGTGGGAGTTGTCTCGCGATAATGTAGTAGCACGGAGCTTGTATTCTCCTCGTGGGAGTTATTATTTATCGATATTGTCAATGTTTTGACGCGTTGCTTGTATGTGTTTACATATAGCCTTGTGCGTGATGTACTTGAGGAGGGGATCAAGCTCTCAAGATTTTTATATGGGGATCGTGCCCCTTGTTAGACCTCGTGGGTTGTAAGTATGTTTGGACCGTGGCCACGTTTTAATGAAGGACCCATCGAAAACAAGTAGATAAATTTTGAGTAATCAAGCTGGCCAGGCTATATAGATTCCCATAATATATCTAAGTGTTTCTAGGGTTGTAATCGTGCTAACTTGAGCTTGCGATTATATAGTGAGTTTCGGGCGAGTTGTCTAGCAGTGAAGTTATAGGAGCATTGGACACGCGACTGGGGAGCATGCGGATTCAGGTCGCTTTGAGCGAGTAGTCTCCTTGTTGGAGTTGTCTCACATCGAGTCTTATTACCGAACGAGGTGCCTCCTCGTGGGAGTTGCCTTGCAACGGGTTC
The DNA here is from genome assembly GCF_000504015.1 of Erythranthe guttata. The sequence goes on from NW_012192835.1 coordinate 870,655, forward strand.
GTAGTGCCGAGCGATTTGGCTCCTCGTGGAAGTTGTCTCGCTGCAGGTTGGTAGTATCGAGCGAGTTGTCTCCTCGTGGGAGTTGTCTCGCAGCGGGTTGGTAGTACCGAGCGAGTTGTCTCCTCGTGGGAGTTGTCTCGCTGTGGGTTGTAGGACCGAGCGAGTTGGCTCATCGTAGGAGTTTTCTCGCTGCGGGTTGTAGTACCGAGCGAGTGGTCTCCCCGTGGGAGTTTTCTCGCTGCGGGTTGTAGTACCGAGCGAGTGGTCTCCTCGTGGGAGTGTTCTCGCTGCGGGTTGTAGTACCGAGCGAGTGGTCTCCTCGTGGGAGTTGTCTCGCAACGGGTTGTAGGACGGAGCGAGTGGTCTCCTCGTGGGAGTTATCTCGCTGTGGTTTTGAGACCCGAGGGAGTTGGTTCCTCGTGGGGGTTGTCCCGCAACGGGTTATAGGACGGAGCGAGTGGTCTCCTCGTGGGAGTTATCTCGCTGTGGTTTCGTAGACCCGAGGGAGTTGGCTCCTCGTGGGAGTTGCCTCGCAACGGGTTATATGTCCTAGCGAGTTATCTCCTCGTGGGAGTTGTCTCGCTACGGGTTGTAGTTCTGAGCGAGTTGGCTCCTCGTGGGAGTTGTCTCGCTGCGGGTTCGTAGACCCGATGGAGTTGGCTCCTCGTAGGAGTTGCCTCGCAGCGGGTTATATGACCGAGCGAGTTATCTCCTCGTGGGAGTTGTCTCACTACGGGTTGTAGTTCCGAGCGAGTTGGCTCCTCGTGGGAGTTGTCTCGCAAGCCTCCCACTCTCGAGACGATGTGGGAGCCAAGTCGAAAAGGGTAGCGAATCGTGTCGAGAGTAGATCGGTGCTGTAGTGTTTCGTTAATCGTTGGCGTGACGTCGAGAAATAATATTTTTTATTTATCTCTTGGAGAGCGCGTGCGATTTGTTGAGGTGCGTTGGAGAGAGCGCGCAATTTAGTGTAGCGCGTTGAAATTCGTGTCCGATTTGGTGAAGCGCGTAAAAATCCGAACGCGATTTGGTGAAATGCGTAAAAATCCGGACGCGATTTAATGGGGCGCGTTAAAATTCCCGCGATCGGATGGATGGGAGGAGGGAAGCCGCGCGATTGGAGCCGCGCAGCGGCCATGTGAGAGGGAAGCCGCGCGATCGGAGCCGCGCGAAAATATGTGAGGAGGAGCCGTGCACGCAGCCCGAGAAGAGGAGAGAGAAATGGGCAAGGTGCTGCAGCGCATTGGAGTTCGTGCGGGCATTAAATGCTGGAGAGAGAGTGCAGCATGATTGAGAAGTGTGATGTGATGTCCACATGCTGCTCACCCTCCCTTAACTCTCTCATTTTCTTTTCTATTTCTTTTTTTCTGTTTTTTCTTTTTTCTTTTTTTTTTTATTTGTTTTGCTGCGCGCGCGCGGATCAAGGCCGTGCGATTGGCGCGTGTCTTCCACGCGCGTTGCTGTTCTGCGCGTTTCCACGTTTTTTTTTTTTTTTTTGTGCATAATCGCGCGGCCCGAGGCGCGCGTTCTGGGATTTGCGCGTGCTGTGCGCGCGTTTGTTCTTTCCCTTCTTTTTATTTCTTATTTTTTTATTCTTCTTCTCTTTTCTTTTTTCTTCTTCTTCTCTCTTTTTCCTTCTCTTTTTTCCTTCTAACGCGCGCGCTATTGGCCAGAGTGAGCTGCCGCGCGCGCGTATTGCTCCCGCGCTCTCTCAAACCTTTTTTTTTTTTTTTTTTTTTTATGTCTACTCTTTGGGATATTTTTTTCATTTTATTTTGGGGGCACTATAAACCCCAGGGAGTCGATAACCCTTGGCGAACAAAATATTTTGGGGGCTCTATAAACCCAGTCGATAACCCTTCGCGATCGAAATGTTTTGGGGGCTCTATAAACCCCAGGGAGTCGATAACCCTTGGCGATCAAAATGTTTTGGGGGCTCTATAAACCCTGTCGATAACCATCGGCGATCGAAATGTTTTGGGGCTCTATAAACCCCCAGGGAGTCGATAACCCTTGGCGAGCGAAATTTTTTTTTGGGGGCACTGTAAACCCCCAGGGAGTCGATAACCCTTGGCGAGCGAAATATTTTGGGGGCACTGTCAGCCCCCAGGGAGTCGATAACCCTTGGCGAACGAAATATTTTGGGGGCACTATAAACCCCTAGGGAGTCAAAAACCCTTACTAGCGTTGAAGGGCTTCCTCGGTTGTCTGAACCGATCGAGGGGTGGGAAGAAGTGAATCCTGTTGAGGATCTAGTGGGACATCCGATGAAGGCCTCGTATTGGGTCCCGAGCATGGGGAGGAGGATGTGACAAGCCAGAGCCTCCACGAGGTGGGAGGTTGTTAGCAGTGTTTTACTCCCCTGAGCAGATGTCTCAAGGCCATCATGTGCGCTACGTGATTGTGTTTGCCTTCCCACAGACGGCGCCAAAATGATGATGCTAAAGATAGATAACCTTAGATAGTTGATGTATAAGGAGCTGGAAGAGCAGAGACGATCACTGGCTCACGAGCTTGATGATCCTGAGGTACCTGCGATCACAGAACACGTGAACTAGGTCGGGGGTTGATCCGGCGTAAACCCCTCCGACGCTCAAGTCAGACGTGCGGATAGTGGAAATAGTCTAGAGAATACAGTTGATAGTATTGCTCAATTAATAGGACGTACCTTAAGGAATGAGTTTAATGATTATTTATAGCTTAGTGGAGATTGTGGGGCCCAAACCTTACTTGAAGGTGATTGGACCTCGGTAGTAGTGGTCTTCAATATTGGGCTCGTGGCCCAGTAGGTAAAGAGATTGTAGACTTATTGGGTTGGCCCAAATAGGCATATCAAGCTTCATGTGTTACCATAAGTTGTATACTAAAAAAGTTCAATAAAAATTATATAGTAGGTCAGGAAAGGGAAATTGAATTTCATTCCTTTCAAATACAAATGGGCAGAAACAAATATGCAGTACATGTTACATAAATTAACGGGAAAAAACACACACATATAAATATGGGTTAGATAGATATTCAATGATGCTCATTGCAAATGCTATATCAGGTCTAATACATAACATGCCATATATAATACTTCTTATAACATAAGCATATGGTATCCTTTTCATCTCTTCGATTTCATCGGTGTTGATCTTGGACACATGGATATCGAAAGAGATACGCCATGGGATACTGACAAGAATCATTTTCATGGATCCTTTCATGCCACGTTTGAGAATGGTGTCTATGTAAAAGGATTATGATCAACCAAATTAACAACTTACTTGATCCATATTCCCAATACGTAAGATGATTTTCCCTAATCCTTCATTGAGAAGTGTGTGGATAGTCATATTTTCGTTGCCTGCAACATCCTAACATCATTTTCAGTGAGTAGTATGTCATAAATGTAAAGCATTAGAAATGTCAAGTCACTCCCTAACCTTCTTGTAAACACAAGGAAAATCGGAATGTCAAGGCTCTTCTGGATTGTTGACGATTTCAAACTGTTTGATTGTTGTGTCATATCGGATGTTCCAATTTCGGGTTGCTTGTTTCAATCCAAAAATGGATCACTGGAGTTTGCAAACCTTTGGCCTCTTCTCCAGAACACATGAAGCACCCCGTATGTACCAAATAAATTTCTTCCCCAATCTTACCATTGTGGAAGACGGCTTCACATCCATTTGCCATATATCGTAGTCGAACCACGCGGATATGACCAGCAAAATCATAATGAACTTAAGCACACGTGGGAACATATTTGCACAATACAAGATGAATTTCCAAGTACGGAAATGAGGACCTAATTTTAGACAATCTAGAGCAAGGAACAAGAGCAAAGACGAATAACTCGAAAATTTCAAGCATAGTTTTATTTTCTTTTCTTAGGAGGTATACTTTTATTTTGAAGTGGTGAAGACAACAAAGAGCTATGGGTAATTTAAGAAATGTTGAGGGAGCCATGTCGCCCCCTAACTGTATGTTGTCTCCACCACTAGCTAAAAGTAATAGTTTATTAGAACTCTATCGGAATAACGTATCCAATGCATTATCTCATTAGAGTTTCTAACTATGTTACAGGGGTGTAAGTGTAATTATCGACACCATGGACCTTAAAGTTATTTTAGTATACCTCAGGGGTGTGGGTGTAATTTACCCTTATAATTATGAGTAGCTAAACTTTGAGTTTATAGGATTTATTCGAACCCTGTGTAGGATTTGTAAACCCAATTATCTGATTTTAGCAAGTTTTAATTCGCGATTATTTATTCTACTTGTTTTATTAAGTGCATGAACTTGATCACTTTATGTGCTTTATTGTTATTGATGAATGCAAGAATCGGAACATCGATTTAACATTTATAAATGTGGTAGAAGAATCTTGGTTGTATTATCATAGGAATATACTTAACCTCTTAGGTAGCCATAATTGAGATTTGTGTTTAATGGTTTGTTCTTGATTGAATTGCGTAGGAATACAATACTTGAGTCATGAATAATAAGATCATAATACACGCGGAAGCGGGTTATGATTAAATTAACATCTCAAATTAGTAATCTAAAGTATTTACTTGCATAATTGAAGTGAATTGAGGGATCAATAATCACATAGGGGTAGATAAAAGGTCCTTTAATATGATAAATCTCCGTGCTTTTTGCTTACATGTTTGTGCCCGCTTTTTATTTGTGTTTTATAAATTAGCTTAATTAACTTAATAATCCTTAAATTTGACTGTGTAGGGAGGGCTTAAAAGTAACATAGTTGCGATAGTCTAGCGCTTAGGATTAGAAAGTTAAGTAACATAGTTGCGATAGTCTAGCGCTTAGGATTAGAAAGTTTAGTAGGATCGATACTCAAACTTTTAGTCCATTATATTTTTTGTACGATATGTGCACTTGTGTGTAGGTATTTTCACCAACAAATGCCTATATAGTATAAATCCATCTTGATTTATGTAGACCCAAGTTATTGAGTTATTTGAGTATGAGTGTGAAGGAGACACTCAAAACTCTTTTCATAATGTTAACAATGTAAGGTGTTTTTTGGCATCTTATACTGAAATGTAGTTATAGAATTTTTTCATGGGACTGCACATGTTAATTTATACTTAGCAATTATATATTTGAACAATAAGAGCTTGCAAAGTTCTTAGTTGTGAAGGGTACAAAGTGAACACTACATATATCATTTTAAGATAAACTCAATAATTGCAAATTTTGTTACTAAACTAGTATTACATAAGGTCTTTCACGAGCATTGCTGATGTCGGTTTTATATCAGTTACAAATATTATGGTTAGTTTGTATGTATGTGTACACACATTTTGCTAGCTTTTTCACTGTGCAAAAAATGTGAATTTGGATTTCCTACATAAATAAAGTATTTTGTTACACTTCTACATTTATATTAATGTTTGATATCAATAAAACTTAAAGTGGGACAACATTTGTGAATTGGCATGAGTAGATCACATTTCATGATCCTTTTAGCTACACACCATAATTTGATCAATGTCATTTGGTTGCATTGATATGTGTGATTAATGTTGGGTCCAAATTTGCTTAATGTGACGAAAGCCTCTTTAGCCCTATATTTGTATGATAAATGGATGAGGTTGTAAGAAATACCCTTTCACATAACAATATTAATATTTAGTTCATAAGGTGTAGAGATTTATAAGCACACTTATTTGTTCAACATACAATATTCTGGCATGACTCTTAATAATTTAGATGTTTATTCAACATTCATTATTCATTACTCAATTCTATCAAGGGACGATTAAAATAAAGATCACATTTCTCACTTCAATACTTGCACAGTAAAAAAAAAAAGTAGAAAATAGATAATAATATTAATACCCTTATGAAAATCAATAGCATACAAACATAAAAAAAATTATATATATTTTTATTTGTTTAAGCCCATACAAACAAAACTCTCACATCGTACCCTTCTTCCTCCCCTCCTCCTCCTCCTCCTCCTCCTCCTCCTCCTTATTACTTTTATTTATTTTTTCATTTTATTTTATTTTTTTATTGTGCTAGTATTAAGTGAGAAATGTGGTCTTTATTTTAGTCGTCCCTTGATAGAATTGAGTAATGCATGATGAATGTTGAATAGACATCTAAATTATTAAAGTCACCTCCTCCTTATTTTTAAAATTTCAAGATGAAAAGCTTCTTCCTCTCTCTAAAACTTCTTCTTTCTTCTCCTTGTAGAAAGGAAAAATACCTTCCAAATTTACTTGAAGAACAAATGTGAGAACTTCCGAATTCTTGCTACAAGTGCTTTAACACCACTAGTATTTTCTTTATTTTAGTTTCTTGTTTGGTTTTTCTTATGGGGGCCGAAAACTTAAGGGTAAAGAAAATAAATGGTCTTTGTTTTAGCTGCCCCTTCTATCAAACATACCTTACTCTTGATACAATTATGATATTTATGTCAAATGATCAATTTATAAAACTAAGAAGAACATTTGTAAGTTTTAAGCGTCTAAGCTAATTCTGCATAGTTATTGAATAAAAATTTGAAATAGGACTCAATCTCTAATTTCGACTTTATTAAGTTTGCAAAATTAATAAAGATAAAAAACTCATGTAAATAAGAAATATTGTAGAAGATATTCACTTGCAATATAATTGATCCACATATTTTTCACTGCAATCATAACTTACTGATCTTAAATCTCATCTTACTATGACCACAAGAAAAAAATAAAAAATAAAAATTCTTATCCATCTTCCACTCGATCCGATGAAGAACACTCGATCCGATGAAGAATCACAATTCAGCTACATCGAACAAGACTAGTTAATTTAGAATTGAATGGGTTTTTTCTCAAAAATTATGCGGCCAAATATAAGAAACCCAACGGTGTATCCAGCGACGGCCGCGAATAAAATCCCGGAGTTAAAGGACATAACTGAAAGCATCACAAGGTAAGCCATCGCCATCCGTACACCGTACAACCCTGTCTGAAGTAGCCCAACTCTCACGTTGTTTGTGTTCGATGAGATGCTCAGAAATCTTGCTGTGTGCGAGAGCCACTCCACAATCATAGAAAGAATAAAAACCATCACCAAATCCACCAAGTATAGCCCTAAATTTTCCGGACGTGTGCGCGAGAAAAATGCCGTTTCGATCTCCATATATCTTTCTACCTATATATATATATACACTATTCACTGCAACGACAAGAGATTTTGATCTTCAAAAACAGCAAATTAAAGCAGCTGTGGTGGAATTTCTCTCTTCTACTATTTGAATGACCTGATGGTCGTAGTAGTAGTACTACTTTCTATGTTTGCTTTTGTACTACACATAACCCCACTTAATTGAGATTTAGTGTATATATTATATTGATACGGCCATTAAAATAATTACTCCCTCCATTCCATTTTAATTGTCTTTTTAGGCTAATTCACTTATATTAAGAAAACTAATAAATGTGCATGAATTCTAGAAAAATCATAATAAAATGACTAAATCCCTACTGTAACAACAAATTCTTATCTGCGATATAAACAAACAAGAAAAATTGAACAAAGATGATTTTATTGAATTAAAATAAATAAATTGCGGGTTACAATCTCTATTTTAATCCTCTGATTCTTCTCTCTAGAACAATATATAGTTGACTTGAATTTTCGGAGTCGGGTCGTTGACTTGATCTTCTCCGGATTTGATTTTGGATTTGAATAACGTTTTCTGAGGGTCTTGCGACTTGAATCTCGGATCGAACGTTGAACTTTGACTTGATTTGACTTGAAGATCTTGAAATTCTTGATGGATTTGGCCCTTCAATCTTCCGGTGATCTTGACTTGAATTGATTAACGTTAATCCGAAGGTTTGGCACCGTTATCTCGGATCGAACGCTAGATTTTGATGAAGACTGCCTTGAACTTGCTCAAGAACACTTTGAATGTAGACGAAGAACACTTTGAATGTAGAGAGAGAATCTTACCTCCTACGGATTCTTCTTCCTTGCTTCTTGAGTTGTAGAGAGAATTTTGCTCCTACGATTTCTGCTCCTTCAGTTGTGTTTGAATTGTGTAGGGAGGGTCCCTATTTATGGTAGAATAAGAGTTCTACTCAAAGTCCACTTGATGACGTGGCGCGATTTGATTGGCTCTCTTTAAATTGATATTTATCTCTTATAACTTGGAAGAGAAGAAATAATCTGATTGGCCAATAATTAATTGATATTTATTTCTTATAACTTGGAAAAGAAGAAATAATTCTATTGGCCCATATATATTTAAAATCAATCATATATTTAAATTAGGAATTAATTTAATTAAATCCCTAGATTAAAAATAGACAATATGTAATCGATATTTAAATATAGATACCAATATACGGCATATAATCTTGATTTGATTTGTATTTAATTATTTAATTACGGAATTGCCATCGGCCATAGAATTTAAATAGAATTCGTTGTTTCGTAATTGCACAATGGTCCCTTTCTTTTGGATAAAATTTATTTATCTACAAATGCCCCCGCGAGACTTGTTCACGGACGATGCGTCTTGAAGTGAATAAGTCACGAATATATATCGGATCTTCTTCATTTGCGATTGGACTTAATGAGTGGACGATAAATACGGCCCAAAGCTATTTTAGATAGAGTTTGGACCAATTTATTTCATAATATATCCGGCCCGCTAATTTATTCAAACCCAAAACTCCAAAGTTGAATTATATGTTCAGATATGTAGTACGAATTATTTTATTTTATATATATATGTATATATATTTGTCACTTAAATTCAACCAAAGGAAAAAATTGGTGGGTCCCTTTGTGAGAACGAATTTCTTGACTTGGCAGGTTCCCGTACTTCTGAGAATCCTTTGATCTATTGAATTAAGTATTTGATTAGAAATCAACTATCCTTTGCAATTGGATTCTTGCAACGGATAAACTCACAATTCCAACTTCTAGTTGATTTTGGACTTCTCTATGATTGGACGAATGGAATCCGATCACCAATTAAATTGCTCTTCTTCTATGCCTATAAAAAGAGGTGTCCGTGCGTATTGTTTCATTCATCTGCCCATCGTTCTTTTCTTTCTCTTCTGTGAAGAACTTCGAACATTCTTTTCATCTAGCTTGATTTATATATTTTTTTACTCTTTTCCCTTTTTTTTTTTTGCTAGCGCTTTCTCTGAATTTCCGGTGAGTTTGCTACCTTTAATTCTTTGCATAGTTCATCCCTTCGATCATGTCCACCAAGTATTTGATATTTTGACTATGAGAAACTGCTCCCTTTATTTCAAATAGGGATTGGCTCTTTGGGTCTTTTCTTCAAATTTGAAATTTTCTAGCTTCTTTAGGTTTTTGCAACTCAAGAGCTTCGGTATTTAATTTTAGCCCAGTTCCTTGCCCCCCTTTTTTTTTTCTTCCTCTTTTTTTTGTCAAACTAATTGCTCTTTTGTTTTGAATTGTTTTGACAGGTTTTGCGATGATTTGTTTCAAGCAAGCTTTCTCCTCTTCCGGCGACGAGCAATTGGTAATTCTTGACGATCGTTACCAACCGAATAACAAAGGAACCGTCTTGACGATTTATGCCCCCCTCATCGGTTCTTACGCAAAGCAATGGCCACGTCTCACGACTCCGAATCCCATGTCCGTTTGGTCCCACGAGCATCCTCATAATAAGTACGAGTACGTGTATAGCTTGCGAGCATCAAATCATAAACCCGACAGATCCTTGCTTCCGGAAGAGTCAAGCGGTCCGAGCCTTCTGCCGACTTTGGGTGGCAACATCGTGGAGGGAAAAGTCAAGTGGGGAGATACTCTCGAGCTTTCCGGCGGCTTTCAATTCTTCAAAGGGTACTGGGAATGGACCGAAGACGTTCTCAGCCGTTGCCAGCACAAGCTAAAGTCTGCGAAGATCTACGATTCTGTATATGCTTCCCTTTTCACGTACGACTACAATTCCGAAATCATGAAGGCGTTCTTCGAGGCATGGTGTCCGACTACAAATACCCTCTTGACGTCTCCCGGAGAAATGTCTATCTCTTTATGGGATTTGCACATCCTCTCCGGGCTACCGTTAACCGGGCTTCTTTACGATGAAGTTGTCCCTGCCTCTCAAGAACTCATTGGTACCGATGCAAAGGGTGTTCGATATTCTCACCGTTCCTGCCGATATCTATTCCATGTCTACCACTTACTTCGGAAGCGCTCTAAAGATCCTTCCTCCAACGTCTCTGTCGAAAGCTGGATTCAGTTTTGGTCGAAGAAGCAGAAGAAGTACACTCAACCTCCTCCACGCAAAGAAAAGAAAAGTGTTCGCCCCAAGTCAACTCACAATCCTTCCGGCAATATTGAAGCACATGCAAAATGGATCAACATTGAAGAAGCTGTGTTTTCGAGCATTAGCGTTGATGTCGAACTGAGGTCCGAGACATACTTGGCGGCCCATTTGGCTTGTTGGCTTTGCACCTTCGTTCTCCCTACTGATGATGTAGGCATGATACGTCCTTCAACGTTCAAGATGGCTAGCATAATGGCGAGTGGCGAAGAAGTCTCTCTTGCAGTTCCTGTCTTAGCAAGCATCTTCAACGGCATAAATAGGATTTCGAGATCCTTGAGACCCCATCAAGAGAACTCTCCGTTTCCTATTCACTTCGTCTATAGTTGGTTGGCGCTTTATTTCAAGACCCATTGTCAAGTTCTGCAAGGCGTAGCCGTCGATGGCCCAAAGATGATATCTTATTCCGGAGAAGGAAGCGCTAGATACTACACTCCCGCAGATGCACGCAAACGAATTCACAAAGGAGATCTTATGTCTTGGACTTGCACCACGATCCCTAGGAGCGAGTCTTCTTTATATGTTGATGATGGAACAACAAAAGGGTCCGAGAGAAATTATTTCATCGCCATTCGCTCGAGCTATCTCTCCTTGCGGCGTGGTAATCGTTTCGTTATTGAGCCATATAGTCCTCATCGGTTTAGCCGTCAATTTGGGTTTTACCAAGATGTGCCTGGAGTACTTGATGAAGACGTTCGCGAGGCTTCTTTAATAGATGGACTCCGTTATTGGCGTCTATGTGTTTTGCTCGAGTCCATGTCTAAAGTGATATTTTCCGTCATTCCTCAAAATTCGAGAAAGTTTCACACGGACGGCTATAAAAGATGGTGGACTAAAGCTTACGGAACTTATCTTGAAAATAAAGTTGCGAGTTTGGTGAACTTGGAGTTAAGTAAGATTCCACTTGAAGACAAAGAAGATGAGGCAAGGAATAGTCTCGGCAATCTTTCTCGCGGAAATGTGCTCCAAACCAAAAACCCTCATAGAGATATAAAGAAGAGGAACGTTTTGCCTCCGTCGGATGAGAGTGACGATAGCCACATAGAACGTCATTGGAAAAGGCCGAAGAGGGACCCGCAATCTTCAAAACCACAAGATCTTCATATTGATAACAGTGTGGATAGTCATTCTCGAACAAATGACACTTTTGCTGAGAAGGTTGCACTTAACACTTTCCCTTTTTTTTTTTTTTTTTTTTTTTTTTTTTGTCTTAATGATTTTTTTTTTTTAGTTGGAAAACGAGATAATTAACGTTGATGATCGCGAGGAATCTCAAGCTAGTCATCACTCAACTGCCAAGGCTTGCTCAATGGGTGCAACTTTGTCGCCGACTGCTTTAATGCCTGCCAGGGCATCCAAGATGAAAGAGACTGCTTTA